>CH000082.1:250012-331943 GCA_000149265.1 Ciona savignyi | reverse complement strand
GCGAAAAATTAACGGTTAACCACGGTTAACCTTTTTTATGGTTAACCGTCACGTCAAATTTTAACCGTTTTTTATCAACTCTTTTTTTTAACTCTTATCTGTTCGTTGGTTGCTACGACGCACGCTTTTCTGACGTGAAATAGCTGTCTGACAACTGTAGTTTGCATTAAATGCTATGCATAGAGCTGGGCATAATTACGAAATTATGTAGTTACGGACATTGGAATTGCGTTATGGACGTCAAATCGAAATTACATAGTTACGCTTTTCTCTGTAATTATTCAAACGGGATATGCACGTCATTGTTAATATACTTTCTGAGCAATTCCTTGTTTTAGCCGTAGCAAATCAAGTTTGTTTGTTCATTTTTGTTCCGGTAAAATAGTTCGAACCACCGGTAGGAGTAATCACAATCGCAGTAAATACACGTGATCTTGGATTCGCGCCAATTTCCTTATCTGTAATTACCGCGGCAAGACAAAAGGCAACGCTGCCACGATCTGCGGCTGGTTTACTCGACGAACGGCTACCCGACCTATAACTTTCTTTTCCAAAAACGGGGCCGATTTGACAGTAGCCTAAAGAAAATCGGTTAACGGTTAACCGATTATTGTTACATCAGTTAACCGTTTTTCAAATTAACTGTTAATTCGCAACCCTAATTTTTACCTTTGTTGATTTTTTATTATTTCAGTGTTTTCCTTGATTATTTGATTGTCTGATTTTCCATTATTTCAGTGTTTTTGTTCATTGTTTGATTTCCCAATCTTCTATTATTTCAGTGTTTTCGTTCATTCTTTGATATATTATTTCAGTGTTTTCATTGATTATATGATTGCCTGATTTTCCATTATTTTAGTGTTTTTGTTCATTGTTTGATTTCCCAATCTTCTATTATTTCAGTGTTTTCGTTCATTCTTTGATATATTATTTCAGTGTTTTCATTGATTATATGATTGCCTGATTTTCCATTATTTTAGTGTTTTTGTTGATTATTTGATTGACTGATTTTCCATTATTTTAGTGTTTTTGTTAATTATTTGATTGCCTGATTTTCTATCGTATTTCATAAAGCCTTGTTTTTGAGTTATTTACTTTTTGGTCAAGCGTGGAGTCGTGGAGACTATTATTTAAAAAATTGTGCTGAAAACACAGCTAAAATATTACTAATTAAATCATAAACCATTAGTTTTATTCAGGTATTTTTTCGGGTATTGCTTAGGAAATTAAATTGTATGAACTCTGTTGTAAAAATGGCAAAGAAGGTATGCATCATTGGATCTGGAAACTGGTAACACTGTGTGAATTAATCCCTAATTTATTTTTTTGGTCAAAATATGTTCTTAGCCTTTACTGTATTAATAAAAAGCAAGGCTTATTTTAATTACAGGATAAAAGCTACCTTAAAGTTTACAATACCCTTATTTTAATAAGTAAATTTAAATGTTGTGCTTATATTTCGTGACTATAAGTAAATGCTCGTATATGTAAATGAGTTTCATTTTGGATATGAAATGTATTGACAATTTGACATGGTTATAAATTTTATTTTCATTTCACAGGGGTTCGGCCATTGCAAGGATCATCGGCACGAATACGGCCGCATTAGATTCCTTCCACACGAGAGTGAACATGTACGTCTATGAGGAAATGATAGACGGACAGAAACTCACAGAAATCATAAACACCAAACATGAGAATGTCAAGTACCTGCCCGGCTACACTTTGCCAGAGAATGTGGTATGTGATGGAAATTGAATTTGCTGTTCTGGTAACCTTAAGGATTGCCGCATGCACGCCCTAAAGTATACTTGTTATACCTTTCACACGTTTTTTTACTAGCTTTTTTTGTTTTTTTTTGGAATAAGTTTATTTATCGATTAAAAAATAAATTACAGGTTGTTTCCGACAATTACCTACATTGATACACTTGATATTACATAATAATGTTAGTATGCCATAAAATCATAAGCAATGTACCAGTACTCTATTTTGTAAATATACCTATATATTTGTATCGATTAAAACAGCAGGTTTTCTTTCAAACCGAAATAACAGTAATGCAATTTTAAGGTTGCAGTGCCAGATCTGGTAGAAGCATCAAAAGGAGCAGACCTTCTTATCTTCGTCGTTCCTCATCAGTTTATCAGGCGCCTATGCTCTACTCTGCAGAATAACATTAAACCAGGAGCAATTGGCATCTCACTTATCAAGGTAAATGTTTTAAATTGATCGACATTCGGATTTAACATCATGAAGACAAGAAGTTATAAATTAGGGCATTTAGGTCCAAGGGTAATTCGTGACTTTGCTCTAAGCCTCATACACTGACGTTTCTCATTTACTCTTACCAGTATTGCCAGTATTTATCTGACTCAACATAGGTTTATTCTAGTTACCACAAGTTACAATTAAATGTTGTTGGTGTATTCAAATTTTACCATGTTGTTAAATAATTAAATTATTCTTACCGATATAATATATACATCGGTTATGATTTAAGGACATAATATATATATGACCTCAAATTAAACTGGATATTTTAATTTAGTCCTTAACTTATATTCGAATACAAACATAACTTCTAATTCCTTTTTACTATTTAAAAAATTTATTGTTGTGCGACAGTTAAAAATAACATAAAAAACTTTTTATTTTAGTCTGTTGCAGAAATGGTAAGGTAAACCTTTTAAAGCTATATTTTGCTGCAAGCGATATTTTAAATGGTGTAATAAATTACTAACCAAATCTAGACTAATGTGGTGATTACTTATTGACTGTTATGTAATAAATGTATTTTTTATAAAAAAATTGAAAATTAAATTAGTAACCTTTTTTTAACAGCATCTTATTAAATTTTTTCTGGTGGCAAAAAATAATCACGAAAATGTTTTCCGTGATTTTGCTTGGTGTCCTCAGGTGGAAAAAAAATTTAACAATAATATTGTGTGTCAACATTCAAATAAACTAAGTGTGGTGGTCAGTGACTGAACCAGCCGGCGGAACAAAGGGGAAAAAGCACTTCATTGATTTTTAAATTTTGCAAGAAAATTATTTGTACTTTGTGGATGTAAAACATATTTTGTGCCAGTGGTTCGAATGGTGTTAGTTAAAATGGCCAAAACATAAAATGTAATGCTTTTAATTGGGAAACAGGGCATGGACCACACGGACCAAGGTCTTCAGTTGATCAGCGACGTGATTCGGAAGATGCTGAACATCGAAAGTTGCCGTGTTGATGGGAGCGAACATCGCGAGTGAAGTCGCCGCTGAGAACTTCTGTGAAACCACCATCGGTCAGTGTTGTTGAGATAAGAAACTTTATTTGCCATACAGATACAGTGATCGAATATGACAGTAGCAGTGATACACAGATACTTACAGTCAAATTCATTAATAACCACTCTTTTAAAAAATAAACATTTTTTATTTTAATATTTATAAAAAATGTCTATAAAATGACTTACAAGTGTGAAGTGCCACATGAGAACACATTATTTAGTAAAAACCGTAACAACGTTACTCGTTAGCGTAAATGATTAAAAATGTGTATTTTTTAAAATCTATGTAAAATAGCTGTTAAAGCCTAATCACCTTTTGAGTGGCATTACCTGTCAAATGGCTGTGATATTGTATTTACCGACAAAATGAGGCCTGTCAACTTTAAGATAAATTACGGGTGGCCATGAACAAATAACACGACAAACATTTAAAGTCCTTTGTACAATATGATTCATAAAATCAGATTATGATATATGATATACCTTAGTTAGCTTAGTACAATATGATCAACCCAAGATCTCATTTATATATAGCAAACTACTTTCTACTCCACATTCTACATATTTTAAAATACAACTTCTTATTATCAAGTACTGTACCTGTATCAGGTTTTTAAATATCTCTTTTCAGTATTTCCCTAATAATATGGTTATTTTCTTTTAATTAGTGTTTAGGCTATATTGTATTATTTTTGGGACTATAATTAGTTAGTGAGACTGAGAAAGACCTCAGCAGGATAATGCACTTTAAATCAATGTAAGCAATACCCGTTAAAATATGCATGAGTTTCTAATAACGCTTACCTAGACATTTGTGCTAAAGTAACCAATACCGGTGGTTTGGTTTGTTAAATATTAACTAGTAGCTATTGCCGTTAAGAGTTCTAAGTCCAACCTTTAAGTTTAGCGAACTCTCTTTAGTTGTTGAGAATGACTTTGTTTAAATAAATAATGAAAAAGTGGCAGAAGACACAGTGAAACTTATTATTTACCATCATATCCATTCTGATGTAATTTTTGGCTGTAAATGCAACACACACAGCGATTTTATTTAACTTCACATTTACCTTATAATTATATATTAAAATTTGTCAAAAGCTATTGGTTTCTTTTTTTAAATTAATGAAAAGTTATTGGTTTATTTTTTTAAATTTGTTAAAAGTTATTGGTTTATTTTTTTTTTAAATTGTGAAAAGCTGATTTCTTTTTTATAAATTTGACAGAAGTTGACTTATTCTTTTTTTGTAAATTTGTTAAAAGTTTACTGCTCATTTTTTACAATTAACCATTAATACCCAGGATGCACGAAACTGGAGAATGGTCAGATGTTTAAGAATCTGCTTCAGGCTCCAAACTTTCGCATTTGTGTCGTCACTGATCCTAATACTGTGGAAATCTGTGGAGCTTTAAAGGTAGGTTGCATCACTTCCTGTTAACATTTTGTATAGCCTGTTTCCCATTAAAACTTGTGATTAATCGACTTTTTATTGAAATAAGACACGTAATTGAGTGATTTCGTGTTTAACTTAGCAATAAAAACATAGCTAGGTACATGATAATTTGGAAACTGTGTTTATTACACAATAGTGAGGCCTTTTTACCACCCTCTTTGCTGGCCTTACATTGTCAGACTTATCATATTACTTTGCTTGTAGTTTAACAGAACATGTTCTGGCTTCTAACCAGCATTGCCAATTTCATCCAACAGAACATAGTGGCATGTGGAGCTGGATTTGTAAGCGGTTTGGGACTCGGAGATAACACACGAGCTGCTGTTATTCGACTGGGACTCATGGAAATGATGAAGTTTGCCAAGGTGCGTGAAACCTATTGCTACAGTAGCAAACACAGATTTAAACTAGCATGTATAGGCAAATGCTACAGGAGCTGTTTCACTCAGTATATTATTTGTGGTACTTCTTTATTTGAATCCACTGGTCCATCAAGTACACTAAGTAATAACACCATACGTCAGTTTTTGTAGAAAATGGGCAAGTATCTTCAGTTAGCCTGTAGAACCAAACGCTATTTACACAGGGAGCAATGATTAGTTAAATTGATACTTGTTAATTCTAACTTTAATGTTGATCAATTGTTTTTGTTTAAACGCAGATACAGCCTTTATAACCCAAGTACTAATATCGCTTTGTAGTAATTAATTTTTTGGAAAGAAATACTTCACCTCACGTGTTTAATTGTGTCGCAGATGATTGATAATAAACATCATGTAATAACAAATAAATACATAAATATAAAATAACAAGATTTTAATGCATTATAAAATAGGTAAATTGAATCTGAGACAGAAATTTTAACA
Source organism: Ciona savignyi (assembly GCA_000149265.1). Classification (NCBI taxonomy): domain Eukaryota; kingdom Metazoa; phylum Chordata; class Ascidiacea; order Phlebobranchia; family Cionidae; genus Ciona; species Ciona savignyi. The sequence goes on along the minus strand of CH000082.1, from coordinate 326,345 downwards.
TAATACGTTCTCCTACCAGGCTTTTTCCCGGACAACCCTCCGGAAATCGCGACCTTCTTTGAAAGTTGCGGCGTCGCTGATTTGGTGACCACTTGCTATGGAGGAAGGAACAAGAGGGTCTCCGAAGCATTTGTCACTCAAAATAAGGTACAGAATACCTATGTCCATCCACATGATGTGTATGTGGACCACATGGGGTGGTAAACAGTCATAAAACAGGAGTAATATTTTTATTACCTCGTGAGCAAGTGTCAAGAGATACAACAAAAATGTTTATTGCTTCTGGTCTCAGGTCGAGTGGCCTATATGTTTTACAGCCTCCTATTTTGAATGGTTAGTTAACTAAGTTGTGTATAAAGCTAGGGGCCAAACTGCACCCTTGCCACCGTCGAGTTACCAAAGTTATTGCAGTGTGTTGTGTATGATCGAGGCATTTCTTCAATTTGTTACAATTAGTCTTTTCCCCGCTAAAGTCCTGGCCGCAATAAACGCATATGCAGTGACCAGTTTTGAATCTGCAACCTTTGGCTAAAAGGCGACGCACTATCCCACCAAAATTATCAGCCGGATTTAACCAACCCCATTACAATCCACAGCCAATCGGAGAACTAGAAGCTGAAATGCTAAATGGGCAGAAGTTGCAGGGACCAGAGACCGCAATGGAAGTTTACAAAGTTCTTAAGACTTTAAATATCGCAGAATCTGAGTAAGTCCCACAGTACTGTTGATTTTGAGGTTTACTTATTTACATAGAATATTAATTTACAGTGTATATTTATAGTATGGGGTATTGGTATTTTATTCATGTTCAAGATGCGCCCCATGCGAGTAGGTTTACCTAGGCTCCACCGTCAGATTACTGTCCAAGATGCATAGGGCGCTCTTACGCGAGTCGGTTTACCTAGGGCCAACTGTCCGATTACTGAAACTACTGCAGTGTGTTGTCTATGATTGACTCGTTTCTTTAACTTTATTAGAACTCATTAATCCAGTATGTACAGGCGTTGTCTGCTAGGCTTCTTGCCCAATAAAACAACAAGCTAGCAAGGCACCAGTTTTGAACCTACAAGCCTACTGCTGAAAAGCAACCCACTAAGCTATTCAGTCGGATAAACACCCTCAGTTCTTTGGCTAAATATTTTTAATAAAATGTTCTCTTAATCAACAATTTAAAGCAGATAATTAAATTCCATAGGACTCCCCATATTTTGTAATTAGATGTATTTTTTTGTAGCTAACATCCAACCAAAATTCCAATTCTATTTTAATTGAAACTGTAGACAATAAAAAATGGTATTTTCAAACATGCAACAAAAAAGTTCATAAACGTTTCTTTGAAAACACACAATTGGTGCAGCAACAAAAAGTTCTAAAATAAATTCTCTTTACTTAAAAGTATTTATTTCTTTCGAGCCAACTTTATAAAAAAAAACTTAATCATAAAAAAAACGTAATACAGCAACTAAAACTTACAAAAACTGTTTGTTTAACGTTTTAATTTTAATTTGCATGTAATAAAAAACATACTCAATAAAAAAAAAACGTTGTTGAACAGGTATCCTCTGTTCGTGTCCGTGTACAACATATTCTTCAATAACCACCCCGTGTCCTCCTTCATTGAATGCCTGCAAGAACATCCGGAACACATGTAAACCGCGTATACAATTATAATGGTGCTGTGTTAACGTTTCGTCTTATTTTGCTTTTTATGTATCTCAATTTACAGAACTAAAAATAAATTTGCTTTTCTTGGTAAACTGTGCTTTTTATTTTATTCTTAACGTCGGGTGCCATCGTGGTCACTACAAATAGCGGTCACGTTTAAAACAGGACGCTTGCTAGTCGGTTGAGTCCTTAAGCAAGGTACTTGGGAGACATTGCCTGATTCGAGTGGGTTGAAATAAAACTAGTCTTTCCGACTTTACCATATTTAACATATCTATGGTAAGCACGATGTAATCTGACGATTGCGCATATGATATGTCTTACGTTTATACCGATCCAGTGGTATATATATAAAAATTAAATATGCCAGTATAATTTCATTGTTGGATGGCAACACATGCTAAACTCGATGAAATTTAGACCAAACGTCGTTGGAAAGTCGCGGTGTTAAGCATGACAGTCAACAGCAAGTGTTAATATGTTAAGCGTCCATAGATTGATATTATTACGAGTGTGTATCTGGGCAACATATTCACAACGTTGTCCCGATTCAGTAAAAAATCATCAGGTAGTTTAAAGTCACATTGGTATTGTGGTAAAGCCTTTCAAAATTTATCTTGGTGTAGGAGTTTGCTGTTTTCTGTGTAGGAGTTTGCTGCTCTTTTGTTTTTGATTTTCTCCTGAGCTTCAACTTTAGGATATCAGATGCAGTTCAGCCTACGCTATCGCCTACACACGAAATTCTACATGGTATAATAGGAAGTAAACGCAACCCAAGGCTAAAACTTTTATCTTAAGGGTATTATAAAAGTACGACGCATTCGCTTTGCAGATTAGTGCGAAATATACTCGGATACAATGCACAGTATAAGGCTTTTACTTCTGCTTATCTTATTTGGTGTATCAAATGGGAAAAGAAAATATCAGAGAAGTAAGTGTATTTGCGAAGCCTGCTGTGTCCTGTAAGATACCGTGTTTTAGTTCAGCTAAATGTGATATATGAACGAATACTAGCGTTTCTGAGGTTTTGTGTGTATTTAAGCCGCGTTAAATTTTTGGCTTGAAGTCGACGGTCTACGCGACTGAACTTTTTTTTTACCGGGCTTAGTTTCGAACCCATGATGGATTCATTGTTAAGACCGTTTTTTTTGTATGTAAGTCGGTATATGTATCGGTCGCGTTAATCATTCTAATCGGCATGATAATTCGATGTTTTGTGCAGTAACTTGCGGAACTAGTGGCAACGACCTGCAGAGCGCGGTCGTGCGTGTAATATGTCCAACCGGTTGTCAGAACACCAGTGGTACGTATGTTGTGCCATTATGGGGAACGAAAAGGTACACGGGCAATTCGAAAATATGCCTTGCTGCGATACATAATGGCAAAATCCCGGGTAAGTAAATTGATTTTTTGAATTGTGAAACTGAATGGCAGATAATAAATACAGGTAATAATGTGTATTGTATGTTTATATAAACCTATATAGGTGTAATATATATATATATATATATATATATATATATATATATATATATATATATATATATATATATATGCCTACATAGCCCTAGAAGTTTAAACTCTGCTGCAAGACACTTGTATGAGTTCAGAGAAATACGTATTTTAACATTTTAAAACTCTATTACCTACCCCAAACCGTGTGATTAGAAAACCATAAAACTCTAGATCTAAAGTACTACTAGTAAAGTAAACTATATTAGCCTATTGTGTAAATTTTTGAATATAGACGTGTTTAACGACTGTCATTTTGTCAACTTTTTTATATTTTAATTTTTAAAGGAGATCCTACTGTGTGTTTTCATCGTAGAAACAAAAGCTAAACCAAACTGAACTAATTTGAGTCGAAAATTCTGTTCCCATCTATTCATACGACTCATACTGTACACTGACATACGATTAGGAAAATAGTAATGATTCCTGTAAAGTTTACAAACTTTTACACAGAAACCGGAGGACGAGTAAAAGTGGTTTTCAGATGGGGAGAAGGAAAGTTTAAAAGTTCAAATCGAAATGGGGTGCAAAGTGGTAGTCGGGATCGCTGGAGGGGGCTGTATTTTCACTTCAGACGTAAGGGATTTCTCCATACGTCGAATGGGCTGCTACATTAAGTGTCGCACTTTTTAACTGAAATTGTTGAAAAGCTTTTATTATGTAACTGTTGTCAGCTGGATAGGTATCGAACAAATAAATGTCTAGTAACCAAGACCGTTATCGGTTGTGCTAACCATTTAACCACACGACCGTGTTATTATACCTGACTGTAGATACTATTGAGAAGAATATAACGTCATTTGTGGGAAGTATTATGTTATTCGATCATCAAAAAGGTGTACCTTTGTACAAACTTAGGTTCTCTTATTTAAACATTTCTTTCGACTTACTGTCTTACTATTCATAAAACCCCACTTATCTTGTTTACTATGTTGTGATATAAGTTAATTCGGTCAGGTTCTCGGCGCTGTCTTCAACAAGATATGGTTGAGTCATCCGCTGTTTATCAGATGCGATGCCCGAGACGTTGCAGTTATCGTTCAAGTCGAGTGTGGGGCACAGGGGTTTATAAAAGCGAATCAAGCGTGTGTTTTGCTGCTTTACATGCTGGTAAACTGGATGCAGGTACGATTTATTCCGTATTATCTTTGTCATTATCGCAAATTCTCAACGTGAACTTGTGTCTTAAATTGCACAGAAAAGGGAGGCACCGTTACAGTATACAAAGTAAAACCGGTTCCGTTCCAAGATCCATTTTACATTGGTTCTCAGTCACAGTACGGATGGTACGAGAGCGAACAAGATGGCTTCTTTCAAAGCTCTTTCGTTTTTGATCGTAAGTGCTAACATGTATAAGTGCTAACATATTGTAATGGTTAAATTAATACAGCAACGTCACTTTTTCATCGTTACACCGTGTGTATTTACTGACGTGTTTAACTACTGTAGTTTTGCAGTTTTATTTTGCCTAATTTTTTTTTAATAACTTTGCTATTCGTCTTTAACGTAATAAAAAATATGTGGGTTTAGCGGCCACGTCTAATTATAACGAAATTTGATAATTGATTGGTTTTTAGTCGTGTACTAACGACTGTCGTTTTGCCGTTTTTCAAAGGTCCTGCATCGTGTTTTCATCGTGAAAAAAATAACCTAAACTAAAAACCAAACTAAACATGTCACTTTGTGTAGTGCTGCATATCGATTGCTCTGCAAATGGAACCAGAATGGAAACCAGTTTCAACCGGTACTGTCCACCGGGTTGTAACAACGAGGATTATCAAGTGAGTGGGGATGGTATATATACTGAAGACTCGAGCATATGTGCTGCCGCCATACACAATGGACAAATATCTGCAGGTATTGGAAACATTCACACGTGATGGATTATGATTCGTGCTAGGATATAAGCAGTTACGTACAAAGAATATCTTAAGCGATATATAGCCATCGTTTTATTACGTGTGTTTTGGGAATAAAACATTCTTAATTAGATTGATTGGTGTTAAAAGCCTTTTTATATGCAAAATTAAATTTAAAAACTTTGAGGATTTTTTGTATTTAAATTCATGCTCACATGTTTGCGGTATGTGTATAGGCTGAGCTATTTACATCTTGTATCGATAAACATCTGATTTGACGCAGATAGCTTGCCAATTTTTTTAAACATGAACATTAATTTTCTTTTAACTGAGCCAGGTTTCGAAACCATGACGGGATCGTTACTTGGACGGTTTTTGTATAAGTAGTCGGTATATGAATCGGTCGCGTTTACCATTTGGCCACACGACCGTACAAGACATAAACATTAAAGTTTCGAATTATAATCTTTAGAACGTGGCGGCTCAGTCAGCGGTTACAAGCTTCCCGGAATGACGTCTTACACTGGAAGTACTAAGAACGGGATCGAAACAAATTACAGCGGGGACGGAGATCGGTCTTTCACGTTTGAAAGTTTATATTTTGACGTTTCTCGTGTTGATGTTCATCAAATGTATTGTTATCTATAGTTCCATGCGGACTGACTGCGGAAAAGTTCAAAGTTAACAACACGTACACAATTGTGTGCCCGATTAGCCGGCCATGCTGGAGGGATATGGACAAAACAGCTGTTTATGGAATCTACGTGTTCTCGGAGCGTTCCAACTTGTGCTTGTCGGCAATGCATGATCGCGCAATTCCATGTGAGAGTTTATTTACTTTTGCAAATTTTCTTTTTTTCCATGTGTGCTGTTATCTCCTAATCAAAGTTGCCGGTTAACTATCAATTTTCAGGATTCGTAAGTATTTTTCCAAAGCTAAGTTTCGGACACTTACTTTTTTGGCTCGCCACTAAGACCTTATATACCAATCGATACATTAATCGGTTGCTTTAACCATTTGGCAGCACAACAGTTCAAGGTACGTAAGTATTATTATGGGCAAGCGTAAGTAAGCAATCTGCCATATAGCTATAGTAAGTTAACGGTGGAGAGCAAGATATTACAGCGAAAGCTCGATACCAATATTAGTATATCTCACTTAACGCCATAAAGCTTCCCGAATTGACCCTTCATGTACCTATACCTAAGTTTCGTACCCGAGATGTTTTTTTATTGGTCCGTTTTAAATTTTTATACTAAAATTTAGAAACGGTTGTGTGATCGAATGTTTAGCGCGACCAATTCGTACAATGAGTTATAGACATAAATCGGGACGGACCGATTGAGGGCTCGAAACTTGACTCGTCGAAAAAAAACTATTCGAGCCACTCACACTTACTATTCTACCACAGGACCTATTTTCAGAAAACTATAATTCGCTCCCATACCTGACTGACTGATATTTTTTTTACCGAGCCAAATTTCGAACCAATGCTGGTATCGTCACTTGGACCGTTTTTGTATAGTAGTCGATATATGTATCGGTCGCGTTAACCATTCGGCCACACGACCGTACTCACTGACTGATATATATTCATATCCGTTAGATTTATACGAGGGAGGCGTCGCCCATGTCCGTGTTGGCAAGGGAATGCTGTCGTACCGTGGGGTGTATTACGGACAGATCGCATCGCAGTCCAGCGGACCAACAGAAAAGTCATTCATATTCGAAACTGGGCGAGATCGCAGTGGTAATGAAAGTTAAATATGTCCCTCATACATTAAACTTTAAATAAATTTAAAAGGGTGTATAACACGTATGTGTAGCGGCCTAATAAATTGGTAGACTTTTATCGACTGTTGTCTTTATAGTACGTCACTGAAAGTGAAATTTTATCATATCCTTATAAAAACTGCTAATATTTGTTTATTATTGTTAAAAATGATCATTTAATCTTTCAGCTAAAAAAGAATCTTGTACTTTGCAAGGGAGCGATTTCAAGGAATCAAATTTTTCGGTCTTCTGCTACATATATTGTAATGTGGCTACCGATTCAGTGTGGGGATACCAGAATTACACAGACAGCTCGTACATTTGTGCTGCTGCTTTACAAGATAACAGACTCGGAGGTATATAGACCAAAGCTCTTTCTATCACATTGACATATTTAGCTTTAATCCCCTTTGGCAAATCTGTATATGGATATCTCCATGAAAAAAGTATGTTTATAAATCGTTTTTCTGGAAATCGTTCAGAAAGGGCTGTCTGCATAGAAAGCCATAGCTTTTTTCACAACTTAAAATTGCAACTCGGATCTGCAACCTAAACACAAAGCCCTCTGAAATTTTGCCTAACAATTTTAAGCCCTTTTACATTGGAAGGTTTTCCCAGCACAACATGTAGTAAATGCGCAATCAACACTTCTAATTTACAAAGCTTTGCTCCACTATTATAAAACTGAACAGCTACACAGGAAACATTGACGCAAAGTATGCTGCTTCAGCCGTACCAACATAGGGGAATCACCACAATATTGTTTTTTTACCGATTTAGGTTTCGAACACATGATGTGCTCGACACTTGGACCGTTTTTGAACAGTAGTCGGTATATGAATCAGTCAGGTTAACCATTTGGCCACACGACCGTACACACCACCATATTGTTACTATACGAAAAACATTTTAACACCATGACACCTCCACAGGTTAGATCCGCCTCACATAAAGATCAATTTATTGGTTGAACGCCATTTATAGAACTGTCCGATTTACGAGACAATCCTGAGTTAGAAACTTGGCTTGGTAAAAAAAAGAAGTTAACGCCCAGGCCTTAAAAGTTTTTTTGCAGGATACGAATACGGAAGAGTACATGTGGAAATCATACCGGGGCAAAAATCTTACCGAGCCTACTATAACAATGGAGTAGTAAGCCATGAACATGGACCATGGCATAGATCATTCAGATTCACCAACATTTAAAAGTGGCCAACAGAACTTGTTGATTCATTTATATGGCCCAAAGTCAGAAAACTAACCAAATCCCCTACTTAACCAATTTATAATCTTTTTTGTGCTTGGTCTCGTCTCTTTTAATGTATATTTATACATAATACATGGGTGTTTGTTACAATTTGTTGTTTTTCAGTACATTTGCGAGTTCATCTGCGCCATTTGTTTAAGCAGTGACACGAATGCCGAAATTGTCACAGTCGAGGCACCACCTATCCTTCATATATTTGTTTGGTACACAACAATTGCCATAGTTCAGTTTTTGTTTTTTATATGTATTTGCTGCTTAATTTATATGTATTTGCTCCTTAAAAAACGGAAAAACGACAATCGTACAAAAGGAACGACATAAAATATATGTTAGTAAAATGCCGAAAAAAAGAAAATAAGGTTTGATTTGTTTAGCTTTTCTACAAACGGAGTTAGTCGAACCAACAACAATTGATCCACTGAAACATTCACAACGTGACCAAATTTACAAATGAATCAGAGGGGTTGGAATGCACCACATTTCGTTTGACGGTGCGACGCGTAAAGATATGAGATAACCATCTGTAGCTTTTACATCTGGCCCCACGATCCTAGTGATAAGAACCTTACCATTTAACCCATTTGTCAAATGTTTTTTTATCAATCCATTAGGATGTACCTAACTACAGGTTAGCCTAGTGGTTAAGTCCGTCGCCTTTCAACCGAAGGGTTGCAGCTTCGAAACTGGTCGCTAGCAGGTCGGTGGTATTATAGGGCAAGGCACTTTACGGACACTGCCTTAACCCAGCGACTTCGGTTCTACTAAATTAAAGAACCGTGTGAATCGTACATAACACACTGCAATAGCTCCGGTAACCCGACGGTGAGCGCGAGGTGATCTGACGATTGCCCGTGTATTAACCCACCTTGGTTTTTCAATTTACGGGGTTAAACATGAATATCTTATTACTATTCAAACTAATCATTATTATCAAATGAGCTGTCCACTTTGATATTTATTCAACAACTTACCACAAACGGAAGAATGTTCTGATATAATGCTACGTCTCCTCCGCAAAATATACTCGGGTTCAGTGATGACTGTTGATGACGAGTCGTATTAACCATGCCGACTATGTAACGAGGCATTTGTCTGAGAACCGGTTTTATTTTTCCTACTGATCTGCATGTGGGTGATCCCACTTATACATGCTGCTTGTATATTTTCAGGCACGGTTAACCACAGTCTTACTCTTGCGGTGCATGAGTTGAGTCACAACCGAGCCTTTGGACACGGCAAGCATGCAATGTAAGCAATATAACTAACTAGAGTAATTTAACATAAATATATATACAATTTGGACTAAATCACTAAACATATCTGGTGGGCATAGCATCCAACCCACAAGATTTCCAAACCACAAAAATTCATTGTGTTTAAACTCGTTAAAACATTGTGAGTTAAAATAGCGAGCTTGGAGATCAATATGTCTGCAATTTGGCGCTTCATGTCGCTTTGAAATTTTCCTGACGAATTCCACGGTCGGCTCATTTCGTCTTCGGACAAATAAAGGGGGGAAAAGCGGAAAGGAGGGAAACCGCACATTAAAATGAAGATCAGGGAATTCTAGCTTTAAACATGGGGTTGGAGTTAGGGTTAGTTCTGGGGTTAAGATTAGTGTTCAAGGGAAGGGTTTAAATTAGTTTCCGTAAATTTAGTGAGCAGTTTCCCTCCTTCCCTCCTTCAGTGTTGCCCCTTAAGCAAAGATTTGTTTTTTTTATATTTCAGATGGAATCGTGTCCTTGCTTTTATAGCCAACCTTCCCATTGGCGTCCCGTTTTGCGTATCGTTTAAAAAGTACCACCTGGAGCACCATAGGAAGCTGGGAGTTGATGGCGTTGACACTGACATTCCGATGCCGATAGAAGGAAAACTCTTCAGGTGAGATTTAACTTACAACCGCTGTCGTGTGGACCAATAGTTAACGCGAAAGAGAAGTAACGGTATTCTGAACGAGGCCACCGTGGATTTAGAACTATGCCCAATAAAAAAATATTTGCACTTGATATACTGTCATTCGAAAGTAACCGAAAAGTGATGGGATAGTGTAGGATGTTAATAATCTTGTCCCCTGGGATTAGATAACAGAGAGTAGTCGGTAATGAAGATAATGCACCACAATCATCAGATTACCTTATGCCCTTCGTCACGTTAAGGGTTATAATACCGTGACTAAAATACGTTGGAAATATTGTTCAGGTTTAAGCAACGTTGGTAAAGTGCCGTTTGGAGGATACGCCCGAATAGCTATAGGGCCTGGTTTCGATCCGTTCCCTATTCGACTGACTGCTGACAAGGCAACACATTAGCTATCAGGCCGACTTATATCGTCTTGTTCGAGGCTGCAGGGAATAGAGCAATGTACTGTGGCATCCACAACCTCTTTCTAATGCGCATTCCTTTCAGGACCACAGCCCGCAAGTTGCTGTGGGTTATATTACAGCCGTTTCTCTACTCCTTACGTCCATTGTTCATTAATCCGAAACCGTTGAACAAACTGGATTATTTTAACCTAGTTCTACAAATTCTTTTTATTGGCGAGTACGCTAGATAATGTCCAGTGTGCCGATGTGTGCCCCCGTTTGCTTTATTTTTTCCTTCAAAACCATACATTCGTTAAACCGAACCATGCGGCTCCAAAGTACTGTTACTTGACCAAGTTAGTGTAAACTTAATGGGATTACATGATAGGATAAAATATTCAGGTTTATCTCCGTGAATGGGAAAACGCAAGGGGCGTTAATGTACGGGCAATCGTCATATTTGTTCTAACGGTTAGTCTGGCGGTTTAGTGCGACGCCTTTCAGCCGTAAGGTTGCAGATTCGAAACTTGTCGGTAGCTAGTCGGTTGTGTCCTTGGGCAAAGCACTTAACGGACATTGCCTGAACCCAGCAGATTAACACCTAATCGGTCGGACCATGTAAAATAAAAATCTATGCTGCTATTGTACATACAAAGTGCATTATCACCCATTTAAATAATACTCAAACTATATAAAACAGTACCAGAGGTCTGGTTTAACCTCTCACCTAAACAAGACTGGCGTAATTCAACTCTTTATTCGCTACCATGAGGAAATTTTGAATACGCGTTAATAAATTACCTGCGCGCTGATTTTGCTGATGACACCGATAGCCAACCATAGGTTACCAGACTAACAGTCTATGCTCTAAAGATCAGATTTAGAATTTGCTGCGGATAATATAATATTTATTTCAATGGACATTACTCATATTTGTCAAAACCGGCATCTCGCCGAATAAAATACTAAAACCCTATTAACCCATAAACTAACACACCCAGAAATGCTTAATGCCAAAAAGTATGTTTCTTTAAAAACGTCAACATTAATATTGCACACATACATAATTCGGAATAACTTTTTTTCCAGGTTTTATTGTGCACAGTTTGGGAGCGAAACCGCTGGTTTATTTGATCTTGGGAACTTTCATGGGCTTAGGTTTGCACCCAATATCTGGCCATTTCATAGCCGAACACTACATGTTCTTAAAGGTAGGGCGGGTTTGTCGATTGCGGACTTATTATGTTTATCCACGCACCACATGACTAAAGTCGGCTTTACATAGATAATGTAGTGTGCTCTTTATTTAAGGATTTCTCTGAGATGGGTTTCGAAACCACGATGAGTTTAACACAAATTCCATTTTTATCATATTGGTGTCGGTATATGTATCGGTCACGTTAACGATTCGGCTACACCACAGTACAAGGATGCCTTATTTTGACAGATCATAACCGCGAGATCCGTTTGTGGAAAATATGCATTTGCATCATTCGTAACGTATATGGCCGAAAAGCTAAAGCGGCCGATTCTTATTCACACAGCACAAAAACGCACCGAGAGAAAGATACATCCCCGTAGTCAGAAGGATTTACCGACTGTTACGCCGCCCTTCGACGGGCCTGACTGGTCACCCGGAGTGACGTAACAGGGGTTATGAGACAGGACTTGTCCTCAGAGCAACGCGCTTGCTTAACGCCAAGATTGTCACAAATCTTTATTGTTGATGTTAAAGGTCGATGTAGTATCGAAGTAGCAAAGCGAGGCGAAGCGAAGCGGTTGCTATAAACAAATAATAAGTTTCAATATACATTCGGAACATAGGCAAATACAAAAAAGAAACACAATGCTTACCAACTATGTTGGACCCAGTCAGATTTGAAAACTAAATAGTTCTTAGGCCGTAGCGACAACACTTTCTAAGGCTGTATCCACACAGCAGACTAGACAAAAAGAACTACAAATCGAATAACTACTTTTGCGACACGAGAAGGTAATTCCCCCCAAAACCATAGAAATGTTAAAAAGAAATTTCGACAGGGGACAATTTTAGAACAAAAGTTACTACCCGAAATTAATAATAGAAATAACATGTGGTGACGTAACACTCCCCCCAAAAATGGGAACCCGGTGACACATTTTTTTCAAATAACGCAACACATGTTCGATCACGCGTGAGATTCGCGTATAGTAGCGTAAATCAATGTGCAATAAATGTTCAGTTCGGTGACTTGCACGATCATCTGCTGCACCCGATCACCGTACGTTCTCATTCTCATCATTCGTACATCTATCATCCGCTCTCTCATCTTCGTCGACGATGAGGCACAGTTTCGTAATCGGTCGTTTAAACACACCGATGCTGGTCCGTACGTAAACGGTACGAACGATTCCCGATTTATCGGGTAAAGTGTCAACAATCCGGCCAATAAGCCACTTGGAACGACACTGAGTTTCGTCCACAAGCAGGACAATGTCATTTTGTTGCAGATTTCTTTCGATCCGATGCCATTTAGTGCGTGTTGCAATTATAGGCAGGTAATCTCGCACCCAACGTTTCCAGAACTCATTGGTCAGGTACTGCACCTGACGCCAGCGGTGCGTGCGGTAACAATCTGTTTTGTCAGTAGAGGTGATCGGGAGGTTTGGCGCACCTCTCATTAGTAAAAGGTGGTTAGGAGTTAGCGGCTCATCATCTCTGTGGTCAAATGTAACAGGAATTAGCGGTCGGGAGTTGAGTATTGACTCAACCTCTACAAGGAAGGTCCCCAGTGCTTCACCGGTCACAAGTTGTGCGTTTGTCAATGTGGTCAGTATTCGAGGGACTGATCGAATCATGCGCTCCCATGCGCCACCCATGTGACTCGCAGAGGGAGGATTGAAGGTCCATATTACGCCCTTTTGGCGTAGAAACTCATTCACTTGTTGTTGATTCCAAGCTTGGAGGGATTCTCGTAGAATTCGCTCAGCGCCCACAAAGTTGGTGCCGTTGTCGCTGTATATACAACGTGGTGGTCCTCGGCGCCCTATGAAGCGACGAAGGGAAGCGATAAAGGAATCTGTAGATAAACAATGTGCCATCTCAATATGGATGGCACGGATCGTGAGACAGGTGAACAAACACCCGTAACGTTTTACCTCGCTGCGTCCTTCCTTAACGAGCAGCGGTCCAACGTAGTCCACTCCAACATGGGAAAAGGGTGGCTCATTATATCCCAAGCGAGCTTGCGGCAGATCAGCCATCAACTGCTTTCCAGGTTTCGCGTTCCTTCGCCGACAGAACAGACATTTCCCAAGTACGCGGCGAACAGCAACTCCACCTTTGATGACCCAGTATTCTTGTCGAAGTGATGACCATGTATGTCCCATACCAGAGTGGCCTACCATCGAATGGTGGTGATCTATTTCCAAGTCTGTAAGATGCGAAGCATGTGGCAGAATCACTGGATGCTTTGCGTCATATCCAATTAGCGCATTCGCCAGACGTCCACCAACCCTCAATATGTTGTACATAGAGCGCATGCAGTCGCTCTTTTTCAGTTGGTTTCTTCCTTGGCGTTTTAACGCGTCGATAACTGTAACAAAGTGCTTTCCTTGCACATACATAACCAATGCCAACTCGGCATTCTTCAGCTCTTCAACAGAGAGACTGGTAAGCAAAACAGGCGGTGAAGAAGACGTCCTCACCTGCGAACGCAGGTATGTCTTGAATCTCAGGAACCAGGCAGTCGCTTTCTTGAGTCGAAGTAAAGTAGAGTACTTCTCGATTAAGCGGTCGGTTGCATTCTCTTCCTTAACGTATGCAACAGTTGAGTGTGTCACAGCAAGATTTTCTTTTAGAGGCAGGAATTCTTTCGGTAGTTCGGTCATTTGTACACTCTGGTTTGGCCAGAAGTCGGTGGGCTTCCACAAGAAATCGGGCCCTCTCAGCCAACGACCACATGTCGTTATTTCGTCTGCAGTCAAACCGCGAGACGCCTCGTCAGCAGGATTTAGATCCGTAGGTACATATTTCCATCGGGATGCATCACTCAATCGCTCAATTTCAGCAAGTCGGTTGGCGACGAAAACAGGAAAACGTTTTCTAGCGTTGTAGATCATCTGCAGAACAGCAGTGGAGTCACTCCAGAATGTAGAGCTTGTAATTAAAAGGTCAAGCTCCTTTCTCAACAGTCGATCAAGTTTCACCGCCAATACAGCTGCGGTAAGTTCCAATCAAGGGATTGTCTTAGTGCTCAATGGTGCGAGACGAGACTTTCCGATTAAGAATGAACAGTGAACTCGATTATCTTCATCGGTAATACGCAGATATGACACAGCTCCATAGGCTATCTTCGACGCATCCGCGAAATGATGCATTTCATATGTCAATTTTTTCCCAAATTCCTTAGGTTTAAAACAGCGAGAAATGTGGACGTCGTGCAATTGTGGAAGACATGAAAGCCAGGCTCTCCAGCGGTCAGCTTCTACTTCAGAGATTTCATCGTCCCATTTCAGTTCCTGCCTGCACAAGCATTGCAGTAGCAGTTTAGCTTCAAGTATCACAGGAGCCACGAATCCGAGCGGGTCGTACAGCGAACTAACTGCAGATAGAATACCCCGTCGAGTGAGAGGCTTCTTCATAAGATCAACATTAAATCCGAATTCGTCGGTTGTCGCACTCCAGTGAACTTCAAGCACTCGTTCATTGATGTCGTCATCAATTTGGCGGGTCTTTACGGATTTCGCTCGGTCCTCCTCTGGGATGGATTGTAAAACGCTTGCGTCGTTCGTCAGCCACTTGGTAAGTCGAAATCCTCCTTTCGCCAGCAAGCTTCTCAGTTGTGTCACAATCTCAATGCCGTCATTAGCGTCTCGGACAGACGATAAACAATCATCAACGTAAAAATTCCTCTTTACGATTTCCACTACCCGTGGATCATACTCATTTCCGTATACGTGGGCAGCCTGTTTCAGACAGAAGGCAGCGCAACTCGGGGAAGACGTTGCACCAAACAAATGAACCTTTATGCGATGCGGAACAGGTACAGAATGTAGATTCCCTCCTGGCCACCACAGAAACCTCAAGGCGTCACGATCCTGTGGCTCCACTTTAACCTGGTGGAACATCGCCTCCACATCTGCTATCAAAGCAATGGGCTCCGTACGAAATCTAGTCAAGACGCCAACCAAATTATTTACTAGATCCGGCCCTTGCATAAGAACGTCGTTCAATGACACGTTCTTGCTTCTGGCTGCACAGTCGAACACAATGCGGAGCTTGTCAGGCTTCCGTGGGTTAAGAACAGGATGGTGAGGGAGGTACCAGGTTTGGTTTTCAGTTACCACTTCTTCGTTCGGTACTTGCTCAGCGTAGTCCTTTAAGATGTAGGTCTGCACGATGTCAACGTATTTCTCGCACAGTAGATCATTGCTCAATAAACGTTTCTTCAAACTGGCAAGGCGTTTCTCCGCCATCAAACGAGTATCTGGGAGACGTGGCAGTCTGGGTCGCCATGGCAAGGGCAGTTGGAAATGACCCTTGACCTGCTTTACCGATGTCGTCATCAGATCATAGGCGATGCGGTCCTCACGCGAAGTGGGTATGTCAAAAACAGAGGTTCCATCACCAAAGTCGGTTTTCCACAAGCAATCGATCTCTTTCTGAAATAGAACACGCGCAACCTTGGTGTAACACGCTCTTGAATTTTTCATAGCAGAGGATGTAAGTGACGGGCCAAACAGTGACCATCCTAACGGTGTTTTAACAGCATCTGGACCTTCTCCCGAACCACAGCGTACACTTTGAACACGAAAGGCTCCAGGAACATCAGCACCAATAAGAATGGTAACAGAGCCATCTTTCACATGGGGAAAATCCAATCCTTGCAAATGCGGAAAATTTGTCAGGTTCTCCGCGTCAGGAACAGTATTCGGCTGAACTGGAATTTCATTGATTGACAACACCTTAGGCAACTTTATCTCCTCTCCACCATGTAAAGGTGAGATGGTGAGGCTGACAGACGTGGCTTCGTAAGCCATCCTTTGATCCGTCAGTGTATGCAAGAGTACTCTCCGTTTAGTACCAGCAATCTTCAGTTTGTCAATAAGTCTCTGCTCACAGAAAGTAGATGTCGAACCTTGATCCAGAAAAGCATAGGTGTGCACTACAACATCGTTATGTTGTACTTTAACAGGTACGACATTCAAATAAACTCTGCAGTTCTCGTTCTCCTTCGGATGACCTCCTCCAATTGACATCGAAGTAGGTGTGGCGGTGAATTTAGATCGAGTCGGGGGAAGAGGATGGTGTATCGTAAATGAACCGTGTAGCATAGTGTGGTGATGTCTTCCTCTACAGTCCTTAGCAGTGCAGGGTCTACGTTTATAACAAGTTCGACTGTGGTGTCCGGACTGCAAGCACTTAAAACAAATAGACTTGGCTCGAACAAATTCATTTCGCTTTAAAAGCGGCATGTGGTCAAACTTTGGGCAGTTTGACAACCAGTGCTGTTTTGCACAAAGGCTACAAACAGGTGTTTCAGGTAATGCAGGAGAAGTTGGCTTACCTTTATCAGAAGTTACAGTGTTATATGTAGCTGCTCTGGTGTTCCGTCTGGGTGCACCAACAGCGGGTTTGTCACGATGTCCGCCATACACAGCTTCTCTTCCATAGAGCGAATTGAAAACTTGTGCCTTTTCTGCGACAAATTGAACAAAGTCCAGAAATCCGGCCTGTCGACCAGTCTGGTGCAGAACATCCAACGGATCGGTCCACCCACTTTTCCTGTAGTGGGTAGGGAAGTTTACGAATTATGATTTTCATTGTGTTAATTGAGTTCAAGCCGGCATATTCTTGAATGTCTTCAAGAGAACTTCTACATTTCTCAATCAGATCTGAAAACTCCATTAAACTTTCAGGATTGCCCGGCTTGACATCAGGGCTTCGTTTCAAACGTTGTTCACATGCGTTGGCAATAATATGCGGCTGACCATACTCATAATGCAGCCTTTGTCTTGCCTTCGAATATCCATCGGCCCGGTTCTTGCTGTAGATTTCCAGTTTGTTTGCGATAGACGGTTCGCAATACTGCAGCAAACACACAAGTCGCGACTCTTCAGATTTTGTCCGACTATGAACATGCGACTCTATTGCTCGGATAAAACACCAATAATTCAAGGGGTCTCCATTGAACCTTTTGATTGCCGGTTGCGGCAACATAATACGTTGTTGAAGGAATTCGTCATCAGGCTGTGAACGGGCGAGTTGGCCTCGCGGAGGTTCCCGTTCGAATTTTGGTTGAAAATGTTCATATGCGGGTAAATTTCTTTTCACATACTCAGGCAGTTCCCTGTAAGAGCCGTGATTACTAGGAAGCGAATCAACAGAATCCCTTTCAATTTTTTGCGCGCGCTGCTCGCGAAAAACACGTGAATCGCGATCCAGGTTACGTGATAAGGAAATTGGATCAACAGTTTGTGGCATGTTAGGATCCGGTGAATGACATACATACGAGTCTAGTACACGATATTCGGCTGAGGTTCTAGCAGGCACAGTGTGAAGACTTGCTTCATGTTTATTATAGGGTATGCTGGGTTTTAACACATTTATAGGTGGCTGTTGGAGCAATTTTGGGGTTGTCTCAAGCATACGTAAAGGGCGAGGGGTAGGCGACATTGGGAGCTCATTAAGTCGCTCCCCAACAACAGACATGTCATCCTCCCAGGCCTTAACCTCGGCTTCGGCCATCTCAAGGTCACGGTCCACCTGTTTTCTTTTTTGTTCAGCTTCCAGCTCAGCTTGCTGCATAGTTTCACTTAGCTTCTGTAGTGCATGGCTCTTGGCTAATCGTGCTAGCTCCAGTTTCACATGGGCTGCCCTTCGAAGGCTTCTTGTAGAGCTAGTCGAATACGAACTCTTGATCTCGTCTCTATTTAGATTTTCGTCCAGGTGTCGAGAATCACATTGCTGGACCCATTCCTTCACTCGTTCATCAAATTGCGACTTCTCACGCTTGGAATCAGCTAGATGTCGTGACACCTCTATTTTTGATTCGCTATCATTGCACGATGCGTAGGCTTCCAGTAGTGCCATGTAATCATCCTCGACATTTGCCAGATGCTTTTTCACAGCATCAACATTTTTGGTGTCCGTCATCAACTGTTCAGCAGACAAGTAGCTATGCTGCATTTTTTCTTTGCATTGGGCCAGTAGTTCAACAGGATCCATGTTGAACAGTACACAGGTATACGGGTAGGTAATAAGTAGCAAGATTGCAACGTTCACTAGATCGTCCGAAAGTTGCAACGATCACAAGATCGTCCGTTAGTTGCAACGATGTTACGCCGCCCTTCGACGGGCCTAACTGGTCACCCGGAGTGACGTAACAGGGGTTATGAGACAGGACTTGTCCTCAGAGCAACGCGCTTGCTTAACGCCAAGATTGTCACAAATCTTTATTGTTGATGTTAAAGGTCGATGTAGTATCGAAGTAGCAAAGCGAGGCGAAGCGAAGCGGTTGCTATAAACAAATAATAAGTTTCAATATACATTCGGAACATAGGCAAATACAAAAAAGAAACACAATGCTTACCAACTATGTTGGACCCAGTCAGATTTGAAAACTAAATAGTTCTTAGGCCGTAGCGACAACACTTTCTAAGGCTGTATCCACACAGCAGACTTAGACAAAAAGAACTACAAATCGAATAACTACTTTTGCGACACGAGAAGGCAATTCCCCCCAAAACCATAGAAATGTTAAAAAGAAATTTCGACAGGGGACAATTTTAGAACAAAAGTTACTACCCGAAATTAATAATAGAAATAACATGTGGTGACGTAACACCGACTATACATAATATACTTAAATTTAAAATGACTAGTTTTTTAACAAATTACCACAAACGGAAGAATGTTCTGATATAATGGTACGTCCCCTCCGCAAAATGTACTCGGGTTCAGTGATGACTGTTGATGACGAGTCGTATTAACCATGCCGACTATGTAACGAGGCATTTGTCTGAGAACCGATTTGCATTTCACAGTAACATGATCGTGATATTAGTCATGTAATAGTTTTTCGATAGATCTGATTAGTTCAACATAAAAAGTTTGTACTTGATCAGTGATCTATCTCGTGGTCAAAGCACCCAACCGCCACAAGTTTTATTTTTAACTTATTAAAGAAAATCGTGGCGGTAAACTCGTCTTGGTTGAAAGCCATTTGTGTTGATACTAGTGACAGTTAAAACTTTCAGTTGAATTTCGTATGAATTAAAACTCGTATGAGTAAATCTCGTGTAAATGGAAACTCGTTCGAGTTGTAACCCGTGTAATTTGAAACCCATGTAAGTTAAAATCCGTGTCAGTTAAAATTCGCATGAGTTGCAGCCGATGTGAGTTGAAAAACTCGTGTGAGTTAAAAAAACATATATGAGATAAAGATTTTTTAGTTGAAACTCATTTGAGTTGAAGTCCATGTTGGTTAAAACTCGTGTTACTTGAAATCGGTGTCAGTTAAAACTTGTGCGAGTTAAAACATGTACGGTTGAAACCCGCGTAAGTGTTTTTGATCCTTTCAACTTTCAGATGACCACCCATGCCGCTACGTACAACCCAACGAAAGGATACGGACTTAGCTAGTTTTCTTTGAACAAACTGAATTATTTTAACCTTGTGCTGCAGGTTCCGGTTTAAACATGGGTGTTCAAAATTATCGCCAATGTACCGACGTTTCTGCCTGTTGCTTAAATTTATATAACATCCAGTGGATATGAACTGCAAATTGGCACACATAGACCACCATCCGAAAATTTCAATTGATAAATATTATCGTTATCAGTGGCCGGGAATGGATCCATGGTACAAAAAGACTAACCTAAAGGGACGCTATGACTTTTATAACAACAACAAATTGAAACAACATAATTTTTTTAAATTTGCAACTACAAAAAACGTTTATTTGAAAACACACGGTAATACAGCAACTGAAACTTACAAAAAACTGTTTGTTTAACGTTTTAAGTTTAATTGCATGTTCATAATAAAAAAACAACTTGTTGAACAGGTATCCTCTGTTCGTGTCCGTGTACAACATATTCTTCAATAACCACCCCGTGTCCTCTTTCATTGAATGCCTGCAAGCACATCCGGAACACGTTAACGCGACTGATATATATACATATATAGCATTTCTATACAAAAACGGTCTTAGGGACTGCCGCATAATGAGTTCTAACCTTGGCTTAATAGAAAACACATAAAAATTCACGCCGTGTGGCCGAGTGGTTAAAGTAACCGTTTTATAAACGGAATTGTATACAAACGACGGTCTAATGGACGAGCCTGTCATGGCTTCGAAACTTAGTCCGTTAAAAAAAACGCATGCAATCAAACGGTTGTATGACAAAATGGTTAGCGCGACCGTTTCGTACAGCTAATTCTATATGAAGACTTGTGACGATCCCATCTCGGGATCGAAACTTAACCCATTAAAAAAGGTTTTACAAAATTATAATGGTGCTGTGGTTAATTTTAGGTTTTCCGCATTTCCAGTTTTTTTTTAATAAATATGCTTTTCGTGACAAACCTGCGCGTTTGATTCTTGAGTACGGGCCGATCGATGGGTCGGTAACAAAATCGTGGATCACCTTTGTCCATGAGCTGTACATGGGCAGATGGTCGTAGAATTCGGGGGCGATCTGTTTCACCTGGTATAAGATTAAATGTTTGGATAGCATTGAATACTCCTCAATTGAAAACCGGAAGAAAGATTAGCGTTGTAACATGGACATTGGGCTACCTTGTGCGCAGCGTCGGGTTAGCGGCATTTAGCTTAGTTTTCTTTGCTCCTTTATTATATTATAAAATAATTGCAAAAAAACGGCAACTACAATAGTTAAAACACGTCCGTAAACGGTGTAAAAAGGGAAAAAGTGACGTGGCCGTTAAACATGAACCAAATAAAAATAAATTGCAGCAAACTTATTCAAATCCAAATTAATAATATTAGAACCATGAACAAAAGGTGTGCAAGCAAGACACAGTAATAAGAGTAAATCCGGCTTAATTCATAAGATTATTTGGAAAAAAATCTAAAATAAAATTCTAAAGCTATTCCCGTCGAAGCTATTGCAGTGTGTTGAGCACATGAAAGTTGGTGTAGAATAGAATTTTGGACAAGTGTCTATTGGCCGAATGATTAGCGCGACCGAACCATATATCTATATAACAATATTTCTAGCTACTAGAATATCATAAAATCACGTTAGACCATATGTTATTGTGGTTGCGGTATACAAGTATCATGGTAAGCAGCACATCCTATGTAGTTTTTTTAACCGGCCTTTTTTACGAACCCAGGGTGGGCTCCTTGCTAAGACCAGTTTTTGTATATGTAAACCTGTATATGTATCGGTCGCGTTAACCATACACGGTCGTACATATCCTGTGTGGTCGTGTGGTTGACGCAACCGATTTCTATATAAAAAACGGTATGTGACGAGACCATCACGGTTTCAAAACTTTTCCCTGTAAAAAAGCAGCACATTCTGAACATACCAGCGGTAATCTAGAACCAGTGATACTAGGAAAGTCGTGGTGTTCCACATGGTAGCCGACGTTGAAGGTTAGAGTGTTGAGAGGCCCGTAATAGGAGTACGTTTCGTGGCCCTGGGAAGAGAAATCGCATGAACACATTCCGTTATACAATGTTGCGCGTTTGATAACTGATTGACCGCATTAATGGTTATACCTCGATTGTACCACTGGGCAAGGTAGTTTAAAAACGCCACTTTTATCCAGTGGAATTAAATACGTCGAAAAAAAGTTGCATTGGTATCAAGTAATAGACACATATCAGGATCTGTATTTTTACAGGGCTGTGCCTCAAAACCAGGACAATGCTAGGTGCGTTTTTAGTCATTTTAAATTTAAGTATATTATATATAGTCGGTAAATATTATATATAGTAAAATGTGAATAAGAATCGGCCGCGTTAGCTTTTCGGCAATATACGAATGACACAAATGCATATTTTCCGCATACGGATCTCATGATCATAAGGCAAATGCATTGTTCAAAACAATGCATCATTGTACGGTAGGGTGGCCGAATGATTAACGCGACCGATACATATGCCGACACCAATATGATAAAAAAACGGAATTTGTGACGAGCCCATCATGGGATCGAAACCTAGTCCGAAGACGTCCTTAAATAAGGAACATACTGTATTAGCTATGTTTAGCCGACTTTGGTCATGTGGGTTATAGGGTTTTGTGACGAATATTCCAAATGGTACCAGTATAAACATATTGAGTTCTATCGACAAACCCCTACCTTCAAGAACATGTAGTGTTCGGCTATGAAATGGCCAGATATTGGGTGCAAACCTAAACCCAGGAAAGTTCCCAAGATCAAATAAACCAGCGGTTTCGCTCCCAAACTGTGCACAATAAAACCTGGAAAAAAGGTTATTCCGAATAATATATGTGTGCAATATAATGTTGACGTTTTTAAAGAAACATACTTTTTGGCATTAAGCATTTCTTGGTGCGTTAGTTTATGGGTTAATAGGGTTTTAGTATTTTATTCGGCGAGATGCTGTTTTTTTTACAAATATGAGTCATGTCCAGTGAAGATTAAATTCTCCTCAGCACAATCTGAATCTGATCTCGATAGCATAGACTGATAGTCTGGTAACCTATGGTTGGCTATCGGTGTCATCAGCAAAATCAGAGCGCAGGTAATTTATTAACGCGGTGCGGTCGTGTGGCCGAATGGTTAACGCGACCGATACATATACCGACTCTTATACCAAAAAACGGTTTTGGTGACGAGCCCATCCTGTGTTCGAAACTTAGCTCGGTTGAAAAAAAAACCGTACTCAAAATTTCCTCGTGGGGGCGTAAAGAGTTGAATTACGCCACTCTTGTTTAGGTGAGAAGTTTAATCAGCGCTCTGCTACTAATTTACTTAGTTTGAGTACTATTTAAATGGGTGATAAACTGACTGACAATGTACTTTGTTAGTACAACAGTAGCATAGATTTTTAATTTACAATGGTCCGACCGATTAGATTGACGGTGTTAGTGCGTTGCCCTTCAGCCGAAAGTTTGCAGATTCAATACTGGTTGATAGCGAGTCGGATTGTGTCCATGGGACGGACATTGCCTAAACCAATTACAATTATGGGTTCTATAAAACTGTGTGTAAGAAACGTGTGAATCATATACAACACACTGCAGTTGCTCCCGTAACTCGACGGTGGGCGCGAGGTAATCTGACGATTGCCCTTGTGTTTAACGCCCTTGCGTTTCACCATTCACGGAGATAAACATGAATATTCTATCCTATCATGTAATCCCATTAAGTTTACACTAACTTGGTCAAGTAACAGTACTTTGGAGCCGCATGGTTCGGTTTAACGAATGTATGGTTTTGAAGGAAAAAATAAAGCAAAAGGGGCACACTTCGGCACACTGGACATTATCTAACGTACTCACCATTAAAAAGAATTTGTAGAACTAGGTTAAAATAATCCAGTCTGTTCAACGGTTTCGGATTAATGAACAATGGACGTAAGGAGTAGAGAAACGGCTGTAATATAACCCACAGCAACTTGCGGGCTGTGGTCCTGAAAGGAATGCGCATTAGAAAGAGGTTATGGATGCCACAGTACATTGCTCTATTCCCTGCAGCCTCGAACAAGACGATTTAAGTCGGCCTGACAGCTAATGTGTAGCCTTGTCAGCAGTCAGTCGAATGGGGAACGGATCGAAACCAGGCCCTATAGCTATTCGGGCGTATCCTCCAAACGGCAATTTACCAACGTTGCTTAAACCTGAACAATATTTTCCAACAATTGAACAATATTTCCAACGTATTTTAGTCACGGTATTATAACCGTTAACGTGACGAAGGGCATGAGGTAATCTGATGATTGTGGTGTATTATCTTCATTACCGACTACTCTCTGTTATCTAATCCCAGGGGACAAGATTATTAACATCCTACACTATCCCATGCATCACTTTTCGGTTACTTTCGAATGACAGTATATCAAGCGCAAATCTTTTTTCATTGGGCATAGTTCTAAATCCACGGTGGCCTCGTTCAGAATACCTGTATCGTTCGCGTTAACTTGAACGGTCGTGTGGCCAAGTGGTTAACGCGACCGATATATATACCGACTCTTATACAAAAAAAAACAGAAAAAAAACAAACTATTGGTCCACACGAACGCAGCTACAAGTTAAATCTCACCTGAAAAGTTTTCCTTCTATCGGCATCGGAATGTCAGTGTCCACGCCATCAACTCCCAGCTTCCTATGGTGCTCCAGGTGGTACTTTTTAAACGATACGCAAAACGGGACACCAATGGGAAGGTTCGCTATAAAAGCAAGGACACGATTCCATCTGAAATAAACAAAACATCTCTGCTTAAGGGGCACCACTGAAAGGAGGGAAGGAGGAAAACTGCTCACTAAATTTACGGAAACTAATTTAAACCCTCCCCTTAACACTAATCTCAACCCCAGAACTAACCCTAACTCCAACCCCATGTTTAAAACTGACTCTAACTACATAAAACAAACTCCAACCCCATGTTTAAAACTAGAATTCCCTGATGTTCATTTTAATGTGCGATTTCCCTCCTTTCCGCTTTTCCTCCCTTTATTTCTCCGAAGACGAAACGAGCCGACCGTGGAATTCGTCAGGAAAATTTCAAAGCGACATGAAGCGCCAAATTGCAGACATATCGATCTCCAAGCTCGCTATTTTAACTCACAATGTTTTAACGAGTTTAAACACAATGAATTTTTGTGGTTTGGAAATCTTGTGGATTGGATGATATGCCCACCAGATATATTTAGTCCAAATTGTATATCTACTTATGTTAAATTACTCTAGTTACAAATAAACTGCTTACATTGCATGCTTGCCGTGTCCAAAGGCTCGGTTGTGACTCAACTCATGCACCGCAAGAGTAAGACTGTGGTTAACTGTGCCTGAAAATATACAAGCAGAATGTATAAGTAGGTGGAACTTCCACATGCAGATCAATACGATATATGAAATCGGTTCTCAGACAAATGCCTCGTTACATAGTCGGCATGGTTAATACGACTCGTCATCAACAGTCATCACTGAACCCGTCATAATATTGCGGAGGAGACGTAGCATTATATCAAAACATTCTTCAGTTTGTGGTAAGTTGTTAAAAAAAACCAAAATTAAAAATTATTTGATAAAAATAAGTATGTATGCTTATGGACATCTTCATTGCAAGAAAAGTTTATTAGACGGATAGTAAATGTAGAGTTCTCATGATTATCAACATTATTGGCCATGTGTTGAAGCTTTGGTTGATTTATATGGTAACGTGTCGGACAGTCAGCCGAAATGACTGAAATGGTAACGAAAGCAACCAATATCTTGCCGGTCCTGTTCTCTGGCAATACATAATTAACATCAGTGAATTAATAGGTTAAAAAAACATGACATTGCTCCTAAATATTCACACCACACTGTTTCAGCTTCTCTAAGGCGTGTATGGGCAGGAGGTGATTAGATTAATGATTTTATAACATTGTCCCCGGACGGAAAGAAAATCTTTAAGCATTTCAATTATTATTTTAAGGTCTAACCTTTCAAAACCATCACATACATTGCACATTTGCGTCTTATTGTATACTGCCTATAAACTACCCACCTCCGATAACATAAGTGATCACAAACACCCATAACCAACTGGCATCCTTAACCAAGTAGCACATAATCATCTGGAATGCAATTTCCGCCGCCACTACCCACTTGAAATGTGGGTTTACCTTCATAAGCTTCTTCATGTCCGGGTATTTTTCTGAACAAAACAAAATATGGTTGTGGTGTCATCTGATTTTCGCGTAAAAAACGCTAAATGCGCTTTACCATTCACGGGAATACCCATGAATATCATTTACCTTTCTTATGAGCACTCGGTTTGCTATGTATGGTAAATACAAAGTCTGCAAGACTAGTTGACGTTTTTTTTCCGAATAGTTGGACAATTTACAACACAGAAATAGTTAGATCCTGTCCACCGTAGGGTTTCCGGAGCTATGCTAGTATGTTGTACATGATTTTACAACCATAATTTAGGTTGTTATTTAACACTTTTTTAACCCCTAAGGTAGTTCACCAGTAAACACTTTTAATCTTCATATTGAAAGAAAGCTGAATATGGAGACGCTTTGCCTTTATTATAAAATTTGGAATGAAGCGCTTTGGATAACCAGGCCGAATCTGTGTTCTTGTGTTTATTTCGACAGCAAAATTGATTAAAACTCGGTCAATAAAATGTCGATCCAAATATGTCAATAAAGCAGTATACACTGTAAATAGCACAAACCCGATACTATAATCTGATGGTTGAAACTTTCTAAGACGGTATATGTGAGCAATGCCCGTCATTTGCCACTGTTGGGTTAGCTACTGGCACAGCAGAAAACAGCCGACACCTGGACGCCTTAATCTCATGTGCGGCGATTTTCTGTTTAATAAATCAACATTAGAATTACCCCTACCTAATATTTCTTTTCTTCTGCTGGCATGTGGTTCGTCGGTATACACCCATTCGTACGATGTTCTAGTAACGTAATTTCCCATTTCTTTATAATAGCAAAATTATATGTAGGCTAGGCTAACCTAAAACCTAGACTCTTTTTTTACTTATTTAGAGCAAACTCTACCTTAGCAGACAGTGTAAATCCCTTCGAGACACTTTTTTCAAACGCTAAAGCTCTACTTTAGGAAAACAAACAACATTTCGCAGATGTACAGGCCGATTATATTATATTCAGTTATTTTAAATTGTGTTAAATACCTGGTACACACGCCGGTAGAGCCTAACAACTGCAGCTGTTGTTAATACTGAAGTATATGACATCACAATCTGTGTTAACTTGTGGGCACTTGACTTTATGACGTCACTTAAAACGCTCTCTAGGGCCACTTTGCGGTTATGATTTGAGTATTCTTAAAACTGAAATTCCAATGAAGTCTGTTGTATTACCAGCTGTTTAAATGGACCGTGTCTTTTAAATTAGCTATCAGCTATACATAACCTCTTGTTCGTATCTTTAAAACTTTTGCTGCAAGTTAGATGTGGGCGATTTATAGTAGGATGGGACTCCTGATTATACCATTACAGACACCGGGCAACGACAGACAGTGGATTACCTTGTACCCACAGTCAAGTCTCCGAGGCATTGCAGTGTATTTAATTATTTAGTTGAAACTTCCATAAATTCAAGTAAATTTAGAAAACGTTTGTTATGTGCTTGTCGGGGTCACCACTGCATAGAGAATAGTGCATCCGGGGAGATTAATGGCGGAACGAGACCAGTTAAGACTTCCTACTTCAAGCCGGGCTCTAATGCCACCGACAGCACTTGAAACTAGAGAACGTTTCACCATTTTTTTGTTAATTATGAATTTCCCGACATTTCTCTGGCAAACATTAAAACCACAAACGAATAAGTAAAAATTAAGAAACTGTGGCAGGAAACGGTTATATAGGATTGGGGGTCATTAAATAACTCAACATATTTGACAGAAGTCGTTTTATTGTGCACGCGTTTCAAAGCAGGATATGAAAGCAAAATAATAAAAAACAAAATATCCGTAAAATACGGAGCGGGGGAGGGGGGATGTCTTCACGGGTCACATTCCCATGCCGAGCGCTCATTGGTTGGCGTGCACCACGTGGGCGAGGTCGAGGCGCTGATTGGCGGGGGCCGATTTCCCGGACGGAGAAAACTCCAACGACGTTTAGTGCTGGTAAACGTAGTTGGCGTTTGGTCCGAACTCTAATAGTGGGAACCCCAGACCGCCGAAGCTCAGTGCGACTTCGAACGCTGGACGACGTCTTCCAGCAGGAGCCGATCACGTGACACGATCTCCGGTCAACCGCGACGGCGGCACCAACAGCAGAAAACCAAGCTTGCCGAGGACACAGACCAAGAGCGAGGCGATGGGTTCAACGGGCGGCACGCGCCAATTTGATTAAAAGTGGGAATGTATATAACGGGATCTGAACAAGGAGACCGAGCGGTGGACTGCACACCGGACTCGGCGCGAATTTAGGAAATATTTCGAGAGAGACGCATCAGTAAAACGTATCGCATCACGGTATGGCGGGCGGTATGCTGAAAACGGCTGTGGCGTCCGAAGCAAATTTTATAGTGCAGAGTACAGACAAAAAGCGGTGACGGTAATACTGTCGCGCGGGCTACATGAAATAAGTAAAAAAAATGATAGAAAACGCAGCTGCCGAGTGGAAAATATGCTGAATATGCGAAACAAAAGATGGGCGAGGAATTTGTTCGTGATGCTGATTTTGTAGGCTGGGTGTATAGGAAAAATTAAATTAACTAGGTCGCAGGAGAAAAAAACGAATAAAGGCGGCGTTATGGGTGCTACGAATGCGTTACACAAACACAAAAAGTACATTGTTACAAAACAAAGTAGTCGTCGTCATCGTCGTCGTCAGAAAAAAAGTTTTTTTTTCGCAGGAGCGATGCTCCCGCCTGCCAATCGTCAAATCCGTTTAGGGAGCGGGCGGTAATCGGGGTCGGGTCCGTTTAAATTCAGTTCGTTATCTGGTGGTGCGCTTAGGTGCCGGGCAGCGGCCGCCTGAGACTTATTTGAAGCAGACTGGGCCGAACTTGGCGCCGAACTGCTGATCCGCGTCACCGATATCGAACGGAGCGATGTCCGTGATCGGCATTCTTCCGACCAGGCGGGTCTCGAACTCGATCTCGGTTCGGTCCCATTCCGTCGGCCGGGTCTGGAGATAGGAAAATTTGCGGTTAAAAAAGTGCATTTTTTACAAAAATGTTATTTTTTTAAACAGTTTAAATCAAAACAAATGTGATTTTAAATGGAAATGAATGTAGGCCTACTTTAAACAGTTTTAATAGAAATAAATGTATTTTAGGCATCACTAACAATCAGCCACTAACAATTAAAACACACTTTTTAGCTGAAAACAAAGAGCAAAATTATTCGTTAACATTTGAAATTTTTGTGCTGTAATAAAACTAATCAAAGGCAAAAGCAACTTACAGAGCATCCATCGTGCAACACTCTGTAGGTGGTGCCGACAGCGCCCTCAGCGGTGAACTCGGCGTCTCCGAAGCCACGGAGTTTCAGCGCTTGCGCCTTGTTGTCGGCCGAAGCATCGTAGTAAGCCACCATGTTGCGGCAGAAGAACGTCACTTGCTGTGGGAAATGGGCGGGAATGTTTAGTTTAGTTTTAGTTTATTTTTGGTTTCCACGATGAAAACATAAATCAGGATTATTGAAAAAACGTGAGGATAGTAACTAAAAATGTGAGGATAGTAACTAAAAATGTGAGGATAGTAACTATCAGTTGCAAGTTGGCTACAAGAGTGGAAGTACTTGCTTAACACTACTCTAATTTCGCAAAAAATCTCGTATATTTGGTACAACCATATTCTTTTTATCTTAATCTGGTTGGATTTAAGACACCCTAAAATACTTTTCAAGCACCACATTTCGCAAAATTGTTGGTCCAGATTTTTCTAAATTAGACTCCCCAAAATACTTCTACATTTCAACCCCCATCATCACATTTAAAGAAATAACCACTGAATAATACTACCACAAAAACATTTACTACACATATATTCCATTAAATGTAACCAATTTCAAATTCAGTGTATTCAAAAAACAACATTTTTATATTAAGTATGGTGAGGTTGTAAATCCTTTTTAGAACGGCTTAAATCCCACCCAATTATATACACTGCACATAAAACACGCGCATATATACAACACACACACGTATATAGACAACACACACACGTATATGGACAACACACATGCGTAGATATAGACAACACACACAACTATATATACAACACACACAACTATATAGACAACACACACACTTATAAAGACAACACACACACGTATATACACAACACACACGCGTATATGGACATGTAGTTTACCTGCTTGGCCTTGCTGCTGAGCAACCGCAGGAACGTGAGCTGCGAGGCGTAGTCTGCGTGCTCAACCCTGCTTGCCGCTGGAGGATCGTATGACACCGTTGAACCGTCGCTGAGGGAAAGTGTTTGGTTAGTCTGGTATTTATCCGTACCGTCGAGGGGTGGGTTAGTAGAATGAAACTTTGAGGTTTTTGGCAGAAATGCTCTGTGGGTTAGTGAGTTAGGGGTACTTTACATTACTAACGGTTTAAGAATTTGGTTAAAGCAACGTTCATTATTTTCGGCGCACGAACACAATCGATGAAACAGAGACACGTTATAATCACGTGATATTCGGGATTACAGTCATACTAGGCCGCAATATCACAGATTACGGAAACTAATTTAAACCCTGTCCTAAATACTAATCTCAACCCCAGGCAAAGATGTTTAAAAAAACTCTCAATATCATAATCTTCCTTTTAGTGTGCAGTTTCCCTCCCTCCCGCTTTCCTTCCTTTTAGTTTTTCCCGCAAAGCGGCCTGCAAAAATGCTAAAAACCATTATCCTTACGTCATCTCTTCGCCGTAGTAGGTATGTCCAGGCTCGCCGGTGTAGTGGGTGCCGTTCTCTATGTTGCGGTTGGTCGGGTAGACGCAGGTCTCCATTGTGTGGAAGTTGCAGTAAACCTCGAGTCCGTCAGCGTTGCAGCCGCCGTTCGGATCGATCCATCGGACACCTGGGGAAATCGAATGTTTTATTCAAAATGCGGCAGAAATATTGCGCTGAATGGATCAGCCATGTTAGGTTAAAAGTAGCATTGATATTATAAAAAAAATATTTTTGTAAGGTAAATAGAAAAAAAACTGTAGTTTAAAGGACTAAGACTATTAAATTCTGCTTAAATGTGAAATATGACATACAGGTTGCAATATAAAGTGCAAGTGCAACACTAAAAGAAGGGAAAGAGGGAAACTGCTCACTAAAAATAATGAAACAAATTTTAACCCTTCCCTAAAAACTAATCTCAACCCCAGGGCCTTCCCGCTTTCCCTTCTTTTAGTTTTACCCAATTTAACGCGTGATTGCAATTACCACTAAATGCTATGCGGTTTAAATGGAAAAAAC
Source organism: Ciona savignyi (assembly GCA_000149265.1). NCBI lineage: Eukaryota > Metazoa > Chordata > Ascidiacea > Phlebobranchia > Cionidae > Ciona > Ciona savignyi. The sequence continues at coordinate 294,857 of CH000082.1, read as the reverse complement.
GGCAAATATGTTACAATCCAACGTACCGCTCTTGGGTACGGTTCCCTGCTGTTGTTCAGCCAAATAGATGTCCAAGCACGATCGAGCTGGTGTCTTGCGGCTCACACCACGTGGAGCTTTGATGTCTTCCACTGAGCTGGTCAGCTCTTTCAAGACCAACATCATCTGAGGGGAAATTTGGTTGAAAATCTGTTGCACACATATTCAGAAAATAGAAAAAAATTTGGGATATTTTTTTAAAAAAATATTAGAGACATTATAAAAAACCTGTGGGATAAAGTTAGTCAAAAAATATTAGGGAAATTACAAAAACATCTAAAAAATCTGGTGATAAATTTATTCAACAAATATTACAGACATTACAAAAAATCTGAAAAATTTGGGCGATAAATTCGTTTGGAAACATGTTTGAATGATTGTGCACATAACACCATCATAATGACGGTAACTATCTTTCAGTGTTGTGGATAGATACTGGGTTTGATGCCCGTCCCTGCTACTTTTCTGCAGTTATTTCTTGCCATTTATCGCATCCAGTGGTTTTAAATATTTCATTCAAAAATGCAATATTAAAAGTAACACTGTATTGGCTCCAGTAACCCGACAGTTGACACAAAGTATTTAATGAAACCCTATGTTTCAACCACCCCTTTGCATTTTAATTAAACTATAAACATGGATATCGTATTCCGCAAAACCGGTACCTCTGGATCACGTCCAACATCACTGGTCACTGGCTGGTCAGCTGCCACATTTGGTCCCTTGAATGAACTCACAGCTGGGAATCGGAAGGCTGCCATGTCTATGCCAGGCTGCGAAATAATTATTTTACTTATTAAGTTCGTTATTTTAAATTTTAAAACATTTTCTTCAATTTTTTCCCTATTTTTTATAAGAATCTTATTTTTTTACTTTAATCTAATTTTTAAACTTAATATACATGAAATTGACACTTAGCAAAAAAATTCCAGAACTCAGTTCAACTCATTATGTAACATATGTTATTATTTAACATCTAGTAGTAAACTCATACTAAAATGTTGAGAAATAAATTAAAATTTAATTAAGAGAAAATATGTGAATAATCTAAAAACATGATGCCTGTCCACATAAAAGTATGAAGAACTTACCCCTGGAGGTCCTGGTGGACCAGGTGGTCCCTCGCGCCCAGTGGGTCCCTGTAAAATAATGATGGTTTAAAATAGCTACACCCTAAAGTTCAAAACTTAATTAATAACCGCTAAAAAAACTTAGTTGAAGAATAATTGATTTTAAATTATTTTTATTCATAAAAAGTATTGACAGAAACATAAATTAAAAGAATTCTTTTAATTAGGCTATGGGCTCATACATTATTCTGATGTTTCAGAAGACTGGATTTAAAAGATTTAGAAGAATTGATGATTAATGATTTGATGATTTAGAAGAATTGGACGACACTCAGATCATACCCAGAGACAAAATAGGGTTAAGTGGAATCAATATGGACTTACCCGCATACCATCTTCACCAGATTGACCACGTGGACCTGTGGGTCCAATGGGGCCTGGTGAGCCAGGTGAGCCGTCATTGCCGGCTGGACCTCGGAGTCCTGTTGCTCCCTGTAAATAACAAATGTCAATTTTGGGATGACAAAAACGAAATTTAAAACTTAACAGATAGCTTAGGTAGAAAAGCATCAGTGTGGGTATACTCCAACTCAAGTTAGATTCGGTGAATTCGACCAAAATTTTGTGTTCTTTGATTATCCAAAAATTAAAACCATCATATCAAAGAAAAGTTAATCATATATGTATGCAAATTTTAAAACACACCGTTTCACATGACAATATAACCAGGAAACAAAGTAACAGAGTATTCTACCAGATTATGTAATACAGTATTCAGGGCCACAAACTATCTGGGTGATTATTTTTACAGAAACTTACCCGAAGACCTTGTGGACCAGCTGCACCAGGTTGGCCTGCATCACCTTGAACTCCCTATAATTGTAAATCTATTTATTATATGCATATAATGAGCACACTTGTTGTAATAAACAAACTTGTGGGTATTTTATAAAAGCCGCCAACCCCCAAAATGGTGAACTTGGTATTTATTTTGAAGTAAAGTATGTGATTAAAATTTTCCATACGGTCCATTACAAAATAGACGCCTTTTACTACAATTAGTTTCATCTGGTTCTTTAAAGATACTTTATAAACAGAAAAATATGATTTTAAAAACAAAGTTGTTTAAAAACACAAATTTGACCACAAAATGAATCTTAACCATAGTTTATCATCTGCATTTTAAAAACTAAATAAAAACATTAACTTGCCGTTTTCCCTGGAAGACCTTGTAGACCGCTGTAGCCACGGTGTCCCTTGCTTCCCTGTTAGAATATACGAATGTTAACACATGGACATGGTTTGTATAACTTTACTATAGCCTGCTTGCTGGTAGAATATATTCAATTAAATACATTGGAATTAAATGAACCTCTTGAGCGTTTATCGAGCTTATATTGTTAAAAGCAAAAAAAGTTGAAAAAGGCTGTAGAAAATGGCTGTGACCATTGGACTTTAGAAGAAGACGCATATTAATGAAAAAATAGAATGATCTATTATTCCTCAGATATCTGACATATTTGAGGATACACCTTTCCACAGTAAAACTTTTAATTTCCCATCAGCCAAAACGAGGTGCACCCAAAGGCTAAATGGTAAGTGGGTAAAACCATACAAAAATGGGTGTTATGTTGATCTAGGTATATTTTTTTGGAATAAAATTTGTTTTTTTGGTACTAAAATCTATTTTTTCCTTAATAAAATCTGTTTTCGGTACTGAAATCATTGTTTTCGCAAGAAGATTGTTTGACTTACCCTGGGTCCAGCATCTCCAGTTTTACCAGTGTCACCTCGACTACCTTGTGGACCCTGGGGAAGGATGGAATTGTTTTTTGTAAATTAAAAATAAAATATCAATTAAACTGGTATTATTTTTATGACAACTCAGTTTAAAAAAATAAATTGACTCAATTTATAAACTACTAATGTAATTAAAGTCATCCTTGCAATGATATTTTATAACTTTTTCTGAAATAATTATATCTTTAAATGGTAAAAAAAAGAAAAAAGAAAAAATAATTCAATAATGAGTAGAAAGAAAAACTTGCTAAAGATTGCACACAAATCACCAGAAATGAGATTAACATGTCAAAATTTGAAGAAATTCACGAGAAATTACTTACAGGTAGTCCTCGACCACCTTCAGGGCCTGGTGCGCCTTGCGAACCTGATGGACCCTGGGAAACAATGCATTGTTAATACCAGCGTGTGAAACGAGGTTAATGCACACAATAAACCACCATCTGTGGTCATGTGACATTTTACACATATCTTACACTGTACCACCCCTCCCTTATGGATAGTGGTGAGATTATTACTGTGAAACGAGGTTTATTACTGTGAAACATGTGAAACGAGGTTAATGCACACAGTTCTGAAAACAGCTGTCTGTGATTATGTGACATTTTACCCATATCTTGCGCTGTATCACCCCTCCCGATGTCGAGTGGTGAGATTATTACTTCAATGGTCTGCTAGCTTTTAATGAAATTTTTCAATCATATTTAATAAAATAATCCAGCCGCCCAATATATTATTATAAATATCAATCGTAGAAATATTTATTTTTAAATAAGTTGTAAAAATTTCTTACTGGTTCGCCGCGTGGGCCACTCTTTCCTTCAATGCCATGTAGGCCAGGTGGGCCAGGCATGCCCGCTTGTCCGGGTGGCCCAGTGTGGCCTCTTTCACCAATTTCACCCTGTGGAATATGGAAGTTAGGTTTTGACTTTATAGTACAATTAAATACTCACTAATCTAGTATGTCTTTGTTATTTCTTGTTATAAATTACAGTCGGAAAAACAGTATGCACCAATATTTTTTTTTGTGGTAATTTTATTATACATCACAAATTCCCATTAAAAAATGTTTGTTTTTTTAGCTTTTTGAAATAACAATTCTATCTGACCCCTAGTGGCGGGTAATGCGTTGTACCTTAACTCCAGTGGATCCGTCGCGGCCAGGTGCGCCTTCAGGTCCAGGCATGCCCTCGGGTCCAGAATCGCCAGATGGGCCAGCAGGTCCTACAGGGCCGATGTCGCCTGGAGGACCACGATCGCCGGGAAGACCTGATCGACCTTGTTTGCCCTCTTCACCCTGGAAGAAAATGAGTAAAAATCTTGTTTTAAATTTCGGTTGAAATGACCCCAAATATCTATATTTTACAGGTACAAGAGTTTAAAACCACATAATTTCCAAAACCCTACAATTCATATTTAAAAAGCTCTTTTTTTTAAACAAAATTTAAATTCCCCAACAAAGTATTTTATTCGAATTTTAACACTTTCTTCTCTCAATTAAATTTAATTATATTTTTCTTATAATAGGCAGTTTTTGGACAATTTAAATGAACTCGTCGAAAAGCTTGGATAGCTTTTGGCTGTATAAAGTGGTAAAACTTACAGGCAGGAATAGAAAAGTTATATTACCTGCAATCCAGCTGGTCCTCTCTCACCAGGTGATCCAGACGGTCCAGGTAGACCCTGGGGAAAGTAATAACGTCAAACCACTTACAAAAACATATAAAAGTAATCTATTATTGTCTTTTTTGTGAATCTTTGCTTTTATTCCTACTTTAAAATACCAGACTGCTCATTTAATCGATTAATACAATTACTGAAATTACAGTTTATCACATAGTCAAACATATCATATACAGTCATACATGTTATGTGCGGACATTAATATCACATATACATTGATATATACCATACACAAGACAAATACCTTGTACACAGTAAAATAAATCATGTACAGCAAGGTTATATACATACAGTGATAAATTAAAATTGAATCCAACTTACAGGGTTTCCAGATGATCCAGGGTTTCCTCTGAGTCCAGAAGCACCAGGGCCTCCCTAAAAAGCAAATGTCAACGTGAATTTTAACACTTCACAATTTCCAAACCACTATTGTACCGATCAATTAGTCTGGTGGGTTAGTGCAATGCCTTTCAGAAAAGGGTTACAGGGTAAAAATTGGTGACTAGCTATATGTTTGTGTCCTTGAAGCCACTTAACAAACAATACCTGAAGCCAATCCAATGATTGGCTCTACCAAATTAAAAAAACATTTTAATTCACCACCACACCCCAATAGCTCCAGTAACCTGATGGTGGGCGGCAGGTAATTGTTTGCCTGTGTGTTAACGCCCCTTGCGTTTTCTCATTTAAAGGGGATAAACCTCAGTATCCTATACAGTACCACACAAGTTAAACTTACCGGTGCACCAGGTTCGCCGCTAGGTCCAGGCTCGCCAGGCTGACCGGGCAATCCTTGTAGACCTGTGATGGTGGCGGTGGTTAGTTTAATTCATAATCCCAATTCTCGCAGTACAGATTTGTATTAAAATTACGAAATTCCTACAATACAGAGTTTTGTGCTAATAGATAACAACTGACCAATTAGTGTCCAAATCTAGTGGTGGTGAATGATTGTATAAAACTTGCTGCGTTTTATACAAACTAGATAATTGTATAGTTTCAAGGTTTCCTTAATTATGGTGTCAAGAGAGACATGATACTAGCCTAGGATTGTTACACCCAACCTTAAAGCAGGCAGTTTAATATGCTAAAGCCAGAACAAACCAAGGCGGATTTAAAAAATGTAGAGAAGCTTAGATAAAACAGCCGGTGTGGTCCCATACCGAATGCTCCTTGTGGTCCAGGTGGTCCTTCATCACCACTTGCTCCTTTGGATCCTGGTTTTCCTGGTTCTCCTGGGTTACCTTGCTGTCCTGAAGCTCCCTGGGTGCAGAATAAATGGGTTGTAAATGAGTGGATGCAAAACAACTGACTGCTCATTTCCACCAAATTTTACCAGAAAAAATATTGCACAAACAATATGATTAATTCTAAAAAATAAACTATATGTAAAATCTTGTATCGCTATTTATTTTAGCAACCAAACTTTTATTTTTCCTATAAACAGAGATGCTTAAACAGTATTAAGTTTAACAGTAATATAAATAATGCAGAACTTTGGCAAAGAGGACCTAAATCCGAAATTTGAATTTTAAAAAGGTATTTTAGAAGTAATAAACAGCAGCTTACCTGATCTCCTGGAGCGCCAGGTCGTCCAGCTGGTCCTGGGAATCCTGCAGGTCCCTGAAGAAAAGTATGAGGATTACATATACCTTCCAAGTGATAAGTATAATTTTTAGAAGTATCTTTTTTTGAAAAAAAAGATCATGCTCATGTTAGAAGCATTTTTACCAGTCCTTTTTAGCAAGGTGTAAATTTCAGTGCCAAAACAGAAAATGATTAAGTCCAGTATTCCCAAGAGTTAATTAAACCGACTTCTTGGTCATTTGTTTATCTTCAATGTAATAAATCATCAACTTACCGGTGCACCAAGTGCCCCTCGAGCTCCTCTGCGCCCAGCGACACCAGGAGGACCCTGTTAATATACAAAGATATTTAAGATTTAAAATGTTGAATTTAAAGTTTTTTTTCCATTTTCCAAATAACCAACTGAATTAAATCATATTGAATTGTGAAAAATGGTTAGGTACATTTGTAAATGATATAATATTGTAACTTAACCATATTAAACTTATTTTTATCCAATAGAAAATTAAATTAAACTATATTATGCAATACCTTAACAATCACACAACTGTCTAGATAAGTCTACTGAAAAATGTCGGTTGTAGATTATTTCTTTAGATTCAACCAGCCATTTTATATAATAGATAAGAAACAGATATTGGAGTGGTACTCACAAGTGGTCCGGCACCTCCGGCAGGTCCTTGTAGCCCAGGTGCACCGGAGTCTCCCTTGACACCTCGTGAGCCGGAGTCGCCCTTCTTTCCAGGTTGACCCTCGGAACCCTGTCAATGTAGAAGGTTAAATAAAAGGAAATATTTCGGCTATGAGAAACTGCGGCAAAATTTAGGTTTTGGATATGCTTTTAAATTTAAATGTGTAGTTTTAAGATTTTTGTTGGTTATAAACCGATTATAATATGCAAAACTTATAAAAAAATGCAATTCGAGTTCTTTCAACTGTACTTAATGCACCACGCATTAATTTAAATGTGTTTTTTCACCTCAACGACAAGGATAATAATTACAACAACATTTTTTATCCAAATAATCCCAAAACAGCTTACCGGAGATCCTGGGTATCCTGGTGGTCCATCAGGTCCTGGTTCCCCTCTCTCACCCTGCATGAAGAATTATGTAATTTGGTGAAGGGGGATTCACACAATGTGTACTTTTGTGTGAAACTAAAAGCACACATTGTAAGATTACAATTTTGCTACGACCTATATATTATTTCTTCTTGTTAAACTAAAGGTATATAAAGAATTATGTAATTGTTTTTTTTATTGTTGGATTTTCAGTTAACACCATATTTGTTTTGGTATATATATATATATATATATATATATGACATGATTTGTGTTTTTCGATTGTTGGTGGTAAACGCTGCAGCTAAAGAAACAAAAAAATAAAATTGAATTGAATTGAATTGGTAATAAGGCAATGTGCACTTCCTAGAAAAACCAAAAGCAATTAAACATGAATATCCTATCATCCTATCCTAAATAAACAGTATTATGCAGCCTGTGCATGCTTAAATAGTAGAATAGTTATAGATAGACAACAAATCCACGTACAGGTGATCCTCGAGGTCCAGTAGCACCCTCGGGTCCAACGTTGCCGCCGTCTCCCTGTAAGGTTGGTGAGATATTTATAAATTTATCAGTTGTTGGTTGTCCACCAAGTTTGTTTATTTAAGTTTTTTGGGTAAGTTCGTTTATAGTGTTGGCTTCATCAAATACTCGGAAGTTGAAGGTTAATTAATTGATTAGTTATATCAGATTTAAAACTTCTTAATTTTAGATGTATCTACAAGTTGAATAATAGAAAGAATTTCATTTGGTAAAATAGGGGAAATTATTAGCCAACATAATTCGGTTGTTAATCAGGAATCATATCATTGCCAACCAATTTGCTGTGACTTTGTTACCTTCTCTCCATTAGGTCCTTGCGCTCCAGGTGGCCCAAGAGGTCCAGTTAAGCCCTGAAATGATAAAAATTTGAAATTAGGATTGAAAATTATTGATTATGAACACAAACCATTGACGAATTTTAAAATTGGGACAAGAAATAAACTGTGTTGTTAGTTAAACAATAATATTAAACTTAATATCAACAACAATATTATTATATTTTACACCAAACCTCATACTTGAATAGGGACTTACCCTAAGACCCTCTTTTCCAGGTTCACCCTCCAAACCAGGTGGTCCAGAATCACCTCGTTCGCCCTTCGATCCAGATAACCCAGCGGGTCCACGTCGACCAGTTGTACCTTGGACGCCTTGTGGGCCTGCTTCGCCAGGTGGCCCGAGAGGACCGACTTGGCCCTGCAAATTGTAACAAACATTAAAATTAGTAAAATCTTTACACCTTTTCTATTTTGTTATTGGAATATGTAATTTTTAAAGAATACCAAAAAAAGGCGCGACAATTTTTTTTTAAATCTTCATTAATCAATAAAAAATTGTGTAATTTTAAATGTTAGTAAACCCCAAAATTGTAATTTCCTAATTTCCCCCGTAATACAATACATCCGCGACCCAACTTACCTTCTGTCCATCGGATCCAGGGATGCCGGCAGCGCCGCGTGGCCCAGTGAGACCTTGGGGTCCAGTTGAACCAGCCTCACCGGGGAATCCCCGTTCACCTCTTGGTCCGGCCTCACCAGACGGACCAACTTCTCCAGGCACACCCTAAGTAAAACCAGGTAAAACAACAGAAAATAAAATATTTTGCAGACAATTAACGAATTATGAGGGCAAAATCTTAACATTTTTGTCTCTATTTAAAAACTATGGAATATTCAAAGATATTTTTTTCTTTTTTATCTTTAAACCAGGTTTTATCATTTATTATTATTACCAGTTTTCTTGGTTCCAAGACATATATTAGTTTTCAGCACATAATATTAGTTTTGTTTAGTTAATTTTTTCATGATGTTTTGTTTAGTTAATTTTTTCATGATGAAAACACAAAGCAGGACCTTTGATAAAAATTTTATTATTAAGAGAATTACTCACAGTTTCCCCAGCCTTTCCTGGCTCTCCGTTGGGTCCTGGAGGACCTGGAAGACCTTGGAATCCGGGCGGACCTGGTTGACCAGCCTCTCCTCTGTCTCCTGCAACTCCCTGGAAGAAATTTTGGGATAAAAATTTAAAATATTTTTGGCAACTGAGCGTGACTTTTTAAATTGTTCTCACTGGATTAAAATTGGTTCTGGCATATTATAGTGCATGATGTGTGAAATTCATCTAACTTTTCTTCTGTAATTAATAGGATTTATTGTGTGAGGTAATTAGCAGGGGTGGTCTCGTAGAACCAACATAAGCTTAATGGTTGCAATGGGTATCTAATCAATACCAAATGTTCCTGCGGCTACAAAAATTATCCCAAACGCCTCGTTAATTTTAAATTTCAACTTACGGAAGGTCCTGGTTGTCCCGCTGGACCAATTTCACCGTCTTTACCGGCGAGACCACGTGATCCAGGTGGTCCAGCAATACCTTTCTCTCCTGATTTACCTGGTTCACCCTGGAGAAAGAAGTTTTTGGTTTCATTTGGGCTGAAACAATAGTAACAGTTAGTGCAAAAGCAGTTACACAATATTTAAAATTCCCTAAAACCACAATTTGTGTTGATTAGAGATAAAAAGGCTTATTGAAAAGTTGTTTTTGTTATTAGATTGAAAACAAAAATGTCCAGTTGCAACAAAAATCGAAGAAATGTCTATACCAAAACCATATTAAAAGTGTTAAAATGACGACTTACACCAACTCCCTTTGATCCAGGGAAACCAATCTGGCCAGGTGGACCCTTTTGCCCAGTTGCGCCGGATGGTCCTGGTCGTCCATCTTCGCCAGCAGGACCCTAGGTGGAATAAATAAGTTACACCAAAGGCCACAATGATAATTTACCAAAGTTTTTTTCACAATAATTGAGACCCTAAATGGTAACCATACTGTAGGCATTCATAGTCAGTTTATTAGTAGTATGATAAGTGTGTGTCTTAAATACCATGGATGCCAAAATTTGTAAATAGCGCCAAGGGTGAAGATCGAATCAGGCACCTGCCTGGTTATAACCTCTGCCCAATCCTACAGACTACAGATAGAGAGGAAAATAAATTAAATATTTTGGACAAATACTTACTGATGGACCTTGCTTGCCTTGTCGACCATCCGAACCTGGTTTTCCCGTGAGACCCTGGATTAATTAAAAAAATAACAAATTGCAATAGAGTCATATTTTTTTCCAAACATCATATTTTGCCGCATTTGGCTATTTTCATTTTCATAAATTAATACTAACTAATAAATAGTAAGTAAAATAAATTTAAACTAATAATAGATATTAACTAATCCAAATTTTAAAACCACAAATCCCATTTCCCACATAATACACAAATTTCTCTCATAGCTTGTAAGATGTACAACAATAACCGAGAATAAACCCATCAATGAGAACATCGCACCCATCAACTTACCCTTGGTCCAGGTAGGCCAGGTTCACCCGATCTTCCCACATCTCCAACCGAACCCTTGGGGCCACTGAGGCCGGGTTTTCCCCTACGACCACTAGCTCCCTGGGATTTTAACAAATTATTGTGAATTTCTTGTGACAATGTTCAAAGAATATCAGCAAAGACCATTATGTTTCGTGTTTAACTCTATTTGGCATTTAGGAAATCAGTTAACATTGCTTAGTAGCATTATCTGTTTTTTTATTTGTAAATCGATGTTTTGAAGCACTTTATCAAATCGTTTGTCAATGTTCCATATGCTTTGTCTGTAATCTCATTTGTGACAGTGTGTCAATTAAATCAGTACATTATTGGAAGGTTAATTTTATTACCTTATGCCACCATTTTATAACATATTTTAACTTTATATAAACTTTTATATAAACTGTTAATCAATGTTTTGAAGCACCTTATTACATTGTTTGTCAATGTTCCATCTGTTTTGTCTGTAATCTCATTTGTGACAGTGTGTCATTCAGATCAATACATTGATGGACAATTGATTTCATTACCTTAAACCAGCATTTATTGAGAATTCTTTAACTTTGTATAAACTTTTTGATTTTACTCTATAAATTCTTCATGTCATGAACAATTTCCAACGATTAATTTGAGAAACTCACCTTGGGACCTGAGCTCCCGTCTTGCCCCGGGAATCCACGGTTTCCGGGTTGACCCTGGTGAAAACGACGGGATTAAAATTTACCCTAATTTTTGCGTTTAAGTTTACTTACCCTCTCTCCCTGAGACCCCATTTGCCCTGGGGGGCCAGACTCGCCACGGCTTCCCTGGTCATGAAAAACAATGGGTTAGAATATAAAAAGTCGGGGTAGTTACAAATAAAGCTCGAGATTTTAAAAAGAAACAATAAAATGATTTAAAAAGCTTAAAGTTTAAAACCATGATATAATGTTTATTTCATTAGGAATATTATAAACTTATGTGATTATACATAGGCATATTATAAACTTATGTAATAATACATAGGCATACTATAAACTTATGTGATAATACATAAATTGTTAATATACAGTCTAATGAAAAGTTTAATGTGAATAAAATATCTGTTTATTCTTTCCATTTTTACTAAAAAAACTCTCTATATTGGTTTATCATAAAGGATTCCTGTACCAGCACAGCTTATATGAATGAATTGTGAGCTTACCCTTTTGCCCTCTTCTCCTTGGACACCTTGGAGACCCTGTGGTCCAGTGCTTCCCTGCAAGAGAAAGATTTTCCATTAAATCCTGGCTAAGCAAGTACATAATTAACTAAAAAGCGGGTAAAACTATTTTTCCAATGTATATTCGGCCACAGAGCATAATAAATGTCTCTATATATTTTTAGCATCTTACCTGGCTTCCTTTTGGTCCCTGGTCACCTCTGAAACCTTGTACTCCAGGGTTTCCCTAAAGCGCAAAATAGTTAGTGAATTTGAAAGCAATTGACAAAAATGCTTGTGAAATGTGTATTTATGGCAGAATATGGAACTATATATATTTAGAATAGGTGACAAAAATTATTGATAAACAGAAACAAATCTTAACTGTTAAAAAATTAAAATATGTTAAATTAGAATAAGGACTAAAAAATTAAATATATGTTAATAAAAAAATTAAGACGTATAAAAGAATTTTTTGACACAGTAACAATCAGAACCTACACAGCCCTGAAATGATGATCAAAATAAAGGGAACTATGCAAACACAAGACCAATAAACTCTACTTACTGTGTTTCCTTTGGGTCCAGAAGAACCAATGTTTCCTTGCGGGCCCTGGATAAAAATAGAGTTAAATTTGTTTGAAAAAAGGTTAGGACTCAACATAAATGCAATCAAACTTCATATATTAAGACAACAGAAAAAAGTTTTTCAAATTCTAAAAATAAAATTTGTATGGTTTGACTTGAGAAGCAAAAGTTAATTATCAAGATTCTATATCTTCTACTTACAGGTGATCCTCTTGGGCCTGGAATACCTGGAAGTCCAGCAATACCGGAGGCTCCCTGGAATTGTTGGATTTATTAGCTAAGTTTGTGCGAAATAGGGTTGTGTTTAAAGATATAATAGTTGTAATGGTGTGTGTGCCCACAAAATATGCCAAATTTGAGTTTAAATCTTTTTTGCCAAAAGACCAGACTTGTCCCATTTTTTATCATATATTCGGAGTACAGTGTTTAAAAAACATTGTAGTAGTAATCAGAATTTGGGCAATTTTCAAAACGTAAATGTGAATAAATTTTACACAACATTCCCCAAGAAGTAATAAAATGCACGTAAATTAAGCCTAGAACACTTACAGTTGAACCCTTGGCACCAGACGCACCATCTATACCAGGCGAGCCCTACAGAGAAAAAATAGAAAGTTGAAAAAGTGTCAGATATATTTAAAATACAAAAAAATCGGAAAACCTTATAATCCAGTAAAACTGTTAATACTATTTACAATTTTATACTGTAACAGTTAGAAAAACCATAGAAAATCATAGGAATATTTAAACATGTATATAGTTACCATTATGTTAACTTTAAATAGCCATTCATTCATGATAACTAAACAGAATGAAATTTAATTATTAAAACTTCTTTTAGTTACATAAAAACGAGCAGAATGTCCGATCGAATGATTTAACTTACAGGTAATCCAGCAGGGCCAGATGAGCCAGGTGTGCCGGCTTCGCCTCTGGAACCCTGTGGTCCCTCGGGTCCTCTGGCACCGGTCGGTCCTCCTTCACCCTAGGGGTAGTCATGGGGTTATTTGGGGTTCACAGTCTCTCATAACATGATGAAAGAGATTTTTGTTGATTTCTTAGCAGAATAGAATAGTGCAGACTGTTCTACACAGGATAGCATGAGCAAACAATTGTTCAATATATAATAAATAAAATAATTGAGTTCCCAACTATCTCTATTTTACAAGAATAAGTTATTTAAAAAAAATCTTTTCTATTTCAACAATTTTCTTATAAAAAATATGTATTTTATTTTTTGAATTGAAAAATTGTATTTTATGGCAATTCTGAAAATTTAAGGTCAACATCATTTAAATGTCGAGCGCTGTTAAAACTCACCTTAGATCCTGGTGAACCTGGGAAGCCTGGTGGTCCAGAGTTACCAGTTGGTCCCTGAGTAAGAAAGCAGGTTCAGCATGTTAAAATGATTTAATTCATTTTTAAGTCAATTATGTTTTGCCAACTTTAAATATCATTATCACGATTTTGTGCTTGAATTTTAATAAAAAAATGTAATGGCTATTTTATTGTTTTTTTAAGGATTACAATTGCTTTTTAAAATTTGGCAACTTGTTCTACTATGTCGGTTGGTTCATATGTACCATTGAACATCTTTATGTTTAAGCTGGAAATTAAATTCTCCAATTGACACTACTAAGACTTGTTTTATTCCTTAACTGTTGTACTTACCGGTGGGCCAGATTGTCCAGGCAGACCATCGGAACCTCTTGCACCCTGAAAATATCATAGTTTTTAATATATCTAAAAATATCATAGTCTCCTTATTTTCTCAAATTACTGTAAAAAATCAAACAATGGGCACAAAAGAAATGACCAAAAATTGAAAATTTATAATAAAACATGGTTTAAATGAATAACTGAAACACGTCATTAGGTTCACCCAAAAAAATTTAAGAGAGGGTAAAATCACTATTTATATCAAAACCATAAAAGAGTGTCATCAGCACATCGACTTACAGGTTCGCCAGCAGGTCCAGAGCGACCACGGTCGCCGGGCAAACCTCGTGGCCCCTGGAATAAAAAGAGTCGTTAAAAAAAAGTGTAATTTTTAAACTAAAAAAGGGGTTTATGTTACACATAAACAAAATATTCTTTGTAATATGATTTATACTTTTAACATCGTATAGCAATTCACTTAGTTATTTACAGAATAGAACTGTATTCTGTCAGCCACTCAAAAAAACTTTTTTATCGGCAAATTTTACTTACGGTAATTCCTGGGGGTCCAGCTTCTCCTACAGCTCCTGATTCGCCCTATAAAAATGGATTTATTAGAAATCTTTCTAAAATACCAACTGCAACACTAAACAGTAGACAGAGACAATGTATTTACTGACTGTTTCATAATAGAGTAAAATTAGTACAAACTTACAGATAATCAGGAGATAATAAATAAATTTGGCAGTTGGCATTTTGTCACATATAACATAATGCTAAAATATTGGATATCTGCCATAGAGATAAAGATAAAGCTAAAATGACATTCATGTACCAACATTGACATAAGTACACCTAATCATTATAAGAGGTATTTCAAACTGGTCTTACATCAGCTCCAGGTAAACCGCTCTCTCCCTTCAAGCCATTAAGACCAGCGTGACCTTTGTGGCCCTTGGCACCAGGAAGACCAGGGGTGCCCGCAAATCCTCTTGGCCCCTGTGGGCCATGAGAACCGATAGGTCCTGTTTTTCCGGGGCGCCCATCTTTGCCCTGGTGAAAACACAAAGGGATAAAAACTCACTTGAAATAGTTTGGTAAAAGTTTACTCACGTCTTTTCCGTCCTTTCCTGGGATGCCTGCTGGCCCCATGTGTCCGGGTGGTCCACTGGGTCCAGCTTCGCCGGGTTCGCCAGGTGGTCCTTGAAATCCTTGCGGCCCCTGTAGATGAATAGACATAACTAAAGTGTTTACAATTTCAAATTTTGTGTTTAAATCAATAAATGTTTCATGCACAAGTTTGTTGAATCACAATCCTAAAAACATCAGAGTGTTTTTACAAAAAGTTTTAACTTACGGGTGATCCAGAAACACCTGGTTGTCCTCTAGGTCCCATAGCGCCCTGCAATAACATGAGTGGTTTAAAACATGTTTACTTTCTACTACAGTTTAAACAGGAAAGATGCATAAAAATAAGGAAATATTAGCAAACCTTAAGTGTTTGTTTAAAATTAGTATATTAAACTTTCCATTTTTTTAAAATATGTTAAACTCATAATATATTATTTTATCTTGGTTAAAACTAAAGGTTTCAGTTGCCAGAAACTGTTGTACAATTCACCAGCATAGCTTCTCCTGCATGTTAACATATACCACACAACCAAGCGGTGTAATTATTATATTTACAACTCACAGGCTGGCCTGCGATGACTCCACTTGGTCCCTTGTTTCCAGATGAATAGCTGTTGGCCAGTCCCTTTAAAAATGAGAAATGTTTTACTTTTTGTTCACACAGACATACAGATACCTGAACCTATCTTTATAAAACTTTACACATTGCGATGGGTTTGACAGCTCTAGTCTGTTGTGTAAGCTCGACATGTAGCATATCAGACATTATTTAAAAGTTGGTGAAATCAATATTACCTGCTAGATACTTAATGGTTTACTTGGGCAAGGCACTTTGCAGACGAAGCAGGTTAATTTAGATAAAAACAGCAATTCAATAGTTTAATGTTTGTCATATTCTAACATGAACATTTAGCCACTTACGCTGTCCATTCCTGGTCCAGGTGGTCCTGGAGGTCCGGGGTTTCCTGGGACGCCAGGGTTTCCATCTCTGCCTGATGTACCTCGTTCTCCCTATCAAGTAAAAGATTTTATTTTAAATTATCATCTTAACAATAAGTGTGCAAACACCTTCTTATTATGACAATGCTTATATTTAAAAGGGTTTTATTCATTATAATATTTTATCAAAAGGGTTTTATTCATTACATTCACTTTTATAACCAACTTTATTTAATAATTTTATTTATCTTACCATTTATCTAAATCTATTACTTTTTAGGTGTAGATTTAGAACTAAAAAATAGGTACATACTTTTGGTCCTCTGGGTCCAGGTGCTCCATCAAGTCCTTGTGATCCTGGGACCCCCTGGAAGCAAAATACTCTTTATTGATTGGACCTACCATTTTTTAACAAATTATTAATTTCTTGAAATTTTTCATTTTATGTTCAGGTTTTATATTTATGATATATTATCGTGAGGGAATGGGGAAATGCAGGAAGCATTATTACACAGCAAATTGTCAGATATCCTTGCACCCACCACATGCAGACAGTGCAATGTATTGTAGATGATGAGGGAATTAAAGTCTTCATAAATCTTAGATACACGGATTAGATTTAAAGAAATACTGCAAAAACTGTGTTTTAATTCAACTAACTTACTGGTAAGCCTTGAGCTCCGGGTGGTCCTTCTCCCTGGAAAAGTAAAAGATGGAGTATTACTCAGTGGTAAAATATATAGAAAAAAAAACATGTAAGAACATTATGTTTACAGATATATGTGGATATACAATTAAGTTAAAAGAATAATTGTTTTAAGAGTTAACAACCGGAACTTACAATAGAGTCCGGTATTATTCCAGGTTCTCCTTTTTGTCCTTTCTGTGAAGATATAAACAAAGGTTTTGCATAAAACAAAACAGAAAAAAACAGCATATGTATATAAAGATTTTAAGCACTCAAGCATGTATGTATTGTTAAATCAACTAAAAATTATTTAAAAATAGATAAAAAGTGATGATCTTGCTGGTACACAGGTGCAGCCTCAATCTTCATGGTAATGAACTCACCTCTGAAAAACAACAACGAAATTTGTGAGAAAACTTGTAAGTGATTGAGTTAGTAAAGTAACGTTATGTATTTCTAAATTACTTTAGGAAACAGAAAAAAACATAAACGATTTACTGTTTGATTAGCCAGAGTCTTCTAAAGCAAAAGCAATTGTCTTGTAATAACCTACTGCAGAAAGTAAAACACTTAAGAACAAAAAGTTATGTTACAATAATAAAAGGTAAGAGTGAAATGGTATTTATTAATGTGCTGTGGCATAAAGCAGCAGAGAAGGATCTACTACGGTAGTATCAGCCGCAAAGAAATTTATTTTTTGTATTAAGGTCAATGGTGATAAGTTTTCGCAGATGAACGTCAGTTTATATTCGCACCTGGTCCGTCGCCACAGACTTTACAGCACTGTCCCTCAATGCTTATTTGGAAAGGGCAGGTTAGCACTTCACAAAGGATGAAGTCGCAGACGACCTCACGTTCGTCGCATACGCACACCTCGCACTTGGTCGGCTTGAATACGTCGCCGGCGTTGTATACCTCGCCTTTGTAAACGCATCCGCCGCCCAAGTCTACATCTGAATCTGATTTTACAACCACTAAAATTAGGGTCTAACTTTTTTTTGTAGCTTTACGAGCTCGGGTGATATCTCGCGCCGTATAGGATATTGGAATTTATCAGCAAATTATCAGCTTCACACAGTGACCGATCTGTTTTCAGGGACGACAATCGCTTCTAATGTTAAGGCGATAGCGCAAGTTTAACAAGGCTACACAAAATCCTTTATTGCCGTCACGAAGGATATCCGTGGCTAAACCCGAAATTTCTGTCCGTAAAAGTAGGCTATAATATCTGGTTGTATAACGTTGTCACAGCCCACTGTGGCGACATTTTACGGCGGTCGCTGCGCTTGTCACCGCAAAACAAAACACGAAGCGCCTTGCTCCTAGCACTCTTTAAAAGGCTTCAGTTTATCAAGCCTAAAGCCGCAACTTGGCCGTAACCACGATCTTCGAATTTTTGGAATTCCGTTGAACTTGCGAAACGTGACGTAAAGAGCATGCGTGTGGTGGTGATAGAGAGTTTAAAAATATTTTAATCATATCATGAATCGCTAATGATGGGTAAAATGATTATCGAATTTAATGATATTAAACTAAATGATAGAAAAGTGCAAAGTTTGACGCCTTTCTCGGGTAGTGATTGCGGCTGTAGTTTAAAAGGTTAGGACCCGAACCACTAATTAAGGCATTCCTGTGTGTGCTTAGGTTTCCTGCTTGTAAGTGCTGTGTCGTTTAATTGAAGAGGCGGCTTACGATACCAACCATGCATGCAGGATTTCTATGTTACTGATTTTGGAATAAATGTTTATAGTATTAAAGTTAAACATGCAAGTTAGTTCGCAAATTAAAGTGTGGTATCAGTGTGTTAATGCAAACATACGGTAAATGAAATTTATCCAGCGCCGTTACCTTCGCGTAAAAGGCAGTTTACGGGGGTATTTTAAGGCGGACAACCTATGCGACAGTCGTTAATTATTAAAATAATCCATATAACGGTTCCATATATGTATTCTATGCTTGGGTTTTATATACATACCGTTTGAGTTAACATGAATTATAAGAGATGGCGCTTAGACATTACGTGAGTGTGTTGTTTATTCGTTTAAATAAATATGGCCGTTACATCGTTTTTTTTTAAGTCGCTGGTACATTTCGTATGTCTCCGCAATGCAAGGACAAAGTTAACACACTAAAGCCATGCTAAGCAAAATATAAAGCGATACAGCTGGGCGTTGGAATTAAAAGGAATTTGAATAAATGTCGGATGACGTGTAGCCATGCAAAAGTGGTCACTGCGGAAGTGATAGAAATCTATCGGTCTACATTACTACAAGCTATTAAAAGCTAAAGGCTAACACCCATTGTTTTAGCATTGAGGCGGGAGATATCACCCATTGGAAAAGCGTCAAACTTTGCATTTAAAGCATATTAGATAAAATACAGTATACAGTAAATAGATAAAGTAATAAAATAAAAAGTAAATTTGGATGGAATGTGCAATCAGTCTAGCGACCGATCGGGTGAATTTGATGTGTGGCAGAGTGAAATGCAAAATAAAAATTGGCTGCAGAAATGTGAATTGCATGATTGATAAAGCTGCAGAGAAATGTGTGTAAATGAAAGAATGGCGGGATGGAAGTGATTCAACGGCTACGTGATCTGGTTAAGTTCGTCAGTAAGTTCATTTAAATAAAAGAATAACGCGGGTTTCCTAAACTTTTGCAGAATGACAGAGAGTTTTTTCGGTACAAACCGCTATTAGACGAACGGAAACCGGCCGGAATTTTCGGTCTGCTTTTCGCTTAGACGTTGCTTTACTAGACAGGCCGCAACGAGTCAGTGGTTCCTTTGTTAAGCCTAGCGCTGCCGCGGTGGTAACTTGCACGCACGGACGGAGCGGGTTAAGCAGACCGTACATTCGTCTGCGGTGGCAAAGCTTCAACCGGCGGTTCGAATAGTTGAAAATAATCGACTCAGCATTTCATTTTGCAATATCCGCTGCTCCCAAGAATGTTTGAATCGGGTATCGAACCGGGGGGTACAATTTGGCCACACTGCGTCTATTGTTCCAAAATGGGGAGTGCCGGTTGCGAACTATTCCCTGACGTTGATAGACGTCGGTTATTAGGATTTGGCCAGGCACAAATTCTTGGAAGTTAAAATTCGCAAGTATGGGTTACATGTATAATTTGGTCTCTTTAATCGTCGGTTCGAACACTAATTACTGCTGGGAAATTAAGCTTTTTACGAAATTAAGCTTTTTACGATTTAAGCTTTTTTTATACGCTTTCAAAAAGGTCTTTTAAAAACCAGACTAACCTTATGAGAAACTCAATGTATTTTAATTAAACGCATCTAAATATCGCGGAATTGTGCCGATGGGTGTGCAGTCCTTGTATATACTAACAACGCGTTGTCAGATTAACCGCTGCAGTAATTCCATTGGTTTACGAATCGCAGTGTTTCTGTGATATTTTGGGTTTCGACCGTTTCAGTTAACGCGGATAATGCGCTCGCGCATTCGGGCTGTTTAAGATTTTAAAGGTTAAGTTCGACGATTTCCGCTGCTCCAGGCCGTGCTTAAATGTCACTGGATTGCATTCTTCGTCAACCGCTAATCGCATGGAGATTTTGCAATCTTTATCTCCATATATATTTTGTCGCCGTTATGCAAATTGGTCTCTGAGACCACCTGCTCATGGGCGCCACATTTTTAATACTTTTAGCGCATTTAAATGTTACTAAAAGTTTAAAGAACAAATGCTCAGGCAAATAACGACTGAAAAATTACTTTATCATTATACGTGGTTAAAAAATTATGTCGGAGCGATATTGCGTTCATGTAATGCGGGCAACGCTTCTGCTGCATTGCGTACTTTTTAATGGAGTCGGAGATACCGGCGCTAGGTTTTTAAGTTAACAAAAAAACAACGTTCTTGTTTAATGTGTTGTATCCAAAAATCGGTTTCGTTATCGCACGAGAAAATGTTGCGCATCTGCAACGCATTGAAAATTCTCCGCTAGAGCGAAAACAAAATATACGCAAGCATTCTCGTGGAAACCCAGTAACCCAATGCATTTGTATAATCATATACATTTGTCATTGTCGTATGCATTTGTGTTATATAGAAAATAATATAGAATCAAGATAGAAAGGCCGGTGCTTAAGACTCGGATATTAATTTGGTTGAGAATAAAATCGTCACTTACCCTGACAGCGTGCTTGATCCAGCAAAGCCAGCAGCAATACTGCCAAAAATAAATTCATAGTGCGCCTGCCGTACACGCCCATTGTGTACAGCTCCTCCGCCGATGTATCCCGACTCGTCCGTCGGTAGCACAAGGTCGCTGCTGCTGCGTCCGCGCCCCTAGAACGTTCGAGAATGCGTGTAGCGGCGAGAGCGGGCCGCGGGGCTAGAACGAGCGAAAAAGTCTTTCAAAGAAGCTACTTCTCGCTATCCTCTGGCGACCCTTTGGGAAGCCGATGACTCGACTGTGTCCGATCACCACAGATGTAGCCAGGTCTTGTGCTTGCTTTCTTTCTTTTTTAGTCTTATTCTCTCTCGAATTCGTTCCCTTCTTCTAGTTTTCTTCCTAAAAGTGAGCTGCGCAAAGGTGCTGGAGAACGCGGCGTTTGTTCAGCGGGTAAAACCTAGCAGCTTGAAAGTAATCTACCGACAGTGATATAATTAGCAACCTACTAACACCAGGACGACAAATCTCACGCCCTCATTCCACGGAAAAAAAGTTATAAAGTAATTAGACTAGCCACGGCCGTCGTTTAATTACGGTCTGCACTCCTTATTTTTTATTTACTTCCAATAAAACTCGTCATTTTTATGAGAAACGAAACGAAAATGACGACAACATGTTCGTCGTCATACCATGACAATATCAAAATTAAGAAAAAAAAGGTAAATAACAAGAATAGTTTGAATAAGTGCAAACGGACATGGACAACCATGATTTACAACTGACAAAAAGGTACTTAACAGGCCAATTCGAAATCACAGACAGCGCTACCTCCGTAGAGGAGTGGACTACATTGCCACAAAGTTGATGGCGCTTAAGTCGATGTTTAAAACATCTCGATTGTTGTTGCTTTACATTTTGGATAAAAATAAGGTCGGTATGACATGGAACCCATTGACTAAAACTTAGCGCGACAAAGATTTGGATGATTATGGTATACTTTAAATTCGAAGCTTAAGTCATCCAGACACAATTTCCTGCGTTCATGATACCCAAGGCGACGAATTACACTCGCTCAACCATTTCAGCGTTTTTACGAATCTCACAAGTCAACCATTGTCAACTTGACGTTCGCCACGCCTCGTTGAAGACAGAACAGTACTTTCCGAGTCAATATACGACATGAGCGAGTTGGTTACATAATCCACCCTAAAATACACCTTGACCGAATAACACCATTTACACATACGATGCTTGAATACACATCGTCGTCGTTTAACCTTTTTATGACGCACGTTATAATTTATCTTGATTTCCTTAGGTTTTGTAAAGAGGGCGTTTTGGTACAGACAACCGCATGTGCTTGCAAAGTTAGTCACTTTCGTTAAAGGTTATATGACTCAAACCCCAGCGATGTTGTCTCGACGAGGCTTTTGCTCTGCTTCGTAATTTTAAACGAGCCTCGCAGCGATTATTATGCACCAGTTTTGGCATGCAAATTGTCATTATTAGAGATTCGGTATTGTCCCCTTTAAACTATTTTAAACTGTATACATATACCTATAATTGTAAATAGTGTAAAAGCCCCACACCTGGGCCTATACAAACAAGCTAAAACATCCAACGATTAATAGAGATTCAATAGTCAAGATTATTTTTATTTCTGATACTTTTTTGGCGTTTAAGGGTAATTGAAACAAATTTTAATGCTGTGACATATTTCCTTTATATGACACGGCACGAGAATTATATTTTCGCGATAAGAGAATGCCTGAAATTTTTAACTGACACCCTGGGCCTAAGGGAGACTGGAAAATCTCACAATCAGAAAGAAAACCGCTGACTGGCAGACGCGCATAGCATTATTAAGTCTAAAAGTTCTCCTATTCTTCTTACGCTTATGAAACTATCTGGTCGTACAAATCTTGCCACACTTGCAGTCTTCTGAATCTGATTCAGATATTACTGCATACTACAGTTAAAAGTCTTTTAAATTAAGGGCAGACTTTCTGCACCAAAAAGCATATTGTTCAACCGTCGTTAATGTAATTAAACTCGAGTCAACGGTTTTCATGGACCACAAGTAAAATTTGCAAAGCCTTTTATTGGGTAGTCGTGCCCCACTTTTGGGTGATAGATGACCGTTAAATGGACGCAGCTTTTACGACAGCCGTCAATTCAGGCCAAGAGATGTCGAAACAACCTCGTACAAATGTTCGTTGACAAAAAGACAACTGAAGTTGTCTCCGTAGGTGGCCGACATCGTTAAATCAACATTATTATTAGCCTTGTAGATACCGACCAAAGAAATTGGGTTTTTCACGACAAAAGTCTAGACTCTATAGGGAAATGTGAATTTCAAATGTTTAAGATGTAAGGGTATGGGAACACTATACACATAGAATACTATATATTATATAATATTTATATAGTATTCTATGGTATACAGGCAAATAATATGACAATTTTATGAGACAATATCAATTCATTCATTTATCTACGTCACAAGCGATATTCCAGAATTTAACAATTAAGTTTTTTATTATTATAAATTTAAAGGAGGCTAAACAGGCAAACTGGTCGAACTTCGGCCAATTTGCTTGGTATTTGGAAATTTTATTGTATTTAAAGGAAAAAATGTAAGATTACGAATCATTGAAGATAGAACAAAATCTCACGACTTATACGGAGTTGGTTTAGCTATCTGTTGACGCTGTTATAGCGTTAACTAGGTGGTTTTAGGACCGCTCTTGTGCGTTTTGTGTCTGTCGAAAGGTTAAACTGAAAATTCGAACAACTCTCTTGGTTTGTACATATTTCGACCCAGGAACATGTCGGAAACAGTAGTACAAGTTGAACCTGTCGAGGAGAAGGAAAAGGCTGAAAAGGAAGGGGCGGAAAAAGAAATGGCAGAGGTAGAAGAGGCCGAAAAGGAAATGGCGGAGAATGAAATGGCGGAAAAAGACATAGAAGCCGAAATATCCGAGGGCAATGCTATTGTTGACAGGCAGTTGGTTTCTGCCAAGAAGTCTAGCATTGCTCAGCTGGCAAACAACCTTGAAGCGGCAAAAAGTGCGTTTACCATCCAAGAGAGCGGTGAACCAAACACTTTTTGTAGTGAGACCATTTCGTGGTACAACCCACTCCTGCGAAATTTTCAGACCTTTGTGTCGATCTTAGTAGTTTTGTGCCTTTTCTTCAATTCCTACATGTTCTTCTTCAACGCCTCTCAGATGCTGTTCAACCTTGGCACCGCTGCGGACGTTTTGTTCACCTACATCATGTTCCTGAGGTCACGTACTGGTCACATGATTGACGGCGTTGAAGAAAGAAACCTGCTGAAAATCCGAGAACGCTATCAAACCAGCTTGGCATTTTTTCTCGACGTCCTATCTCTGTTTCCTATCTCCCAGTTACGATGGCTTGCACCTGGAAGCGATCAATTTTTCTACGCAGTAGGACGGCAGAAGCAATACGTGCGACTTCACTTTGTCCTTTACTACCTTGGTAAGTCGAAATATTTTGCTGTGCACAGCAATTAGAAACCGCGTGTTTTCGGTTTTGTACTCCCGTGTACTTATTTGATACCTGTAGGATGTATTCCAGGGGTCGGCAACCCCTGCGTGCAACAAGGTTTTTTCATGGCGCACTGCGTTATTTGAAGGACACGCAAAATACTCACATACGTTATAGTTTATTTTACCGGACCTGTAAACTGGCACACTGACCGGTTAGTCTGGTGGATTATAGTGCGACGCCTTTCAACCGAAAGGTTGCAGATTCGTAATTGGTTGCTCTCTATTCACTTAACAAACATTGCCTGAACCCAGCGGATTAATGGGTTCTACCGAATTGAAGCAACGTGTTTATCATACTTAACACACTGCAATAGCTTCGGTAACCCGACGCGATTGATCTTACGATTGTCCGCGTGTTAACCTCCTTGGTTTTCCCATCCACGGGGATAAACATGAATAACCTATATCCTACACTAATTTTTTACTGAGCCAAGTTTCGATCTTATGATAGGCTTATCACCAGGACCTTTTTTTGTATAAGAGTCAATATATGAATCGGTCCCGTTAACCATTCGGCAACACGACCGTACATATCCTATCCGACTACATTCAAAATGATGCCAACGCCTGCAGTAGCATCATCTAGCGGCCTGCCGGAATTTAGATTTTTTGCCATACACGTTATGGTTTGCCCTAAAATTGTGGGATTGTTTTATTGAGAACGGGTGATTTCACTGATTTGCTTATTGAAATTTACTTAACTTGTTTTATATACAGCCAGTTATCAACACCGACCCAATCACCAAGATTTATATCGCTGGTTCGTGGTCTAATCCAGTAAAACAGTTAATTTATGGTAAGGGGGTTAAGGTCCGGGACCGCTAACACAATCGGTTCTGAGTTTAAACGCTCGTTCTCACCCGCGATAACCATATAGGCCAATAAGACTACTGTACTGTCTTTTCCTTCAGGCCTTTGGTGATTGCCCATTAACCGTGCAGAAAAAAACATTTCACTTTAACTTGAATTTTACGTAATATCGAAGCCCAAATTGAAATCCAGGTATCAGAGAGGGTGAACCTGGTTCCAGTACTCTGTTGTACCGAACATTGAAGTACGCTCTTCTGTCGACGCTGACCATTCACTTCACTGCATGTGGCTGGTACGGATTAGCTTGTTCTAGGAGTGATGAATCTGGCTTCAATCTGTCCCTCTGCTCCGGAAACAGCTGGATTATGTACCTGCCGCAACGTAGGAAATGCGTTTCTGAACTTTTTTGATTAATTAGAAGTGATAACTCGTTCAGTAGTTTAGTTTTTTAACGTTTAGTGTTCGATACCTACTACCTAATATTTCTCTGTACAAGCTACTTAACGAACGTTGCTTCCCGTAAAATTTATTTCCTAGTCTAAACAAGGAAACGGGATTATGCTACCTATATCCAACTACGTTGTCCTAACCCTAGAAACTTTGAGGTGTCGCTCCTAAATACTTGCATATATAGCTCTTGAACTTACTAATGTGCAGTTTTTGGGGTATCGCAAATTGTCTCGTCCAACCGAATTTAAACGATGCCTGATCAAAATTTCTTTTCAGATATCCTGGAAAAAGTACTCCGACTAGCCGAAGACAAAGACGCCGCCCTGGACAGCGAAGTGAGCTTTCTGCACAACACCTACATCACCAGCCTGTATTGGGCCTCTGCTACAGCTACCTCCACTGGGTACGGCGATATACACGCGTATACCATACCCGAGAAAATCTACTCCGTTTTCTCTATGATAATCGGCAAGTATTAATACATATACTTTACCACTCTAGTTTGTTTCATCTTAAGCACTTTGTGTGTTTGATTAGATCGTAAAAACAATTGTAAATTCAAAGTTATTTCTTTAAAATATTATATTAGAAAAATATTTTTTAATAAAAGCATAGGTTTCCCGTTAATCTATATTGTTTAAGTACCCAGTGTATATTATTTATTATACAATTTATATTTTATATGCTTATTTTTCGTATATATTATACATGTTTTATATCTTCTTAACAATTATTTACGCGTTGTACGACATAAATGACGAAGACACACTAATTAATTAATAACGCCGCCCATAACACTCCAAGAACGCTTTTGCTCATCTGGCGTATTATATATAGTAATATTACGATCAAAGATATGAGAATAAAGATCTAATATAGGCAGGACTACTATCACCCTGCATCACTTGATTGGACGATTGAGTATCCTTTAAAAAAAAAGTTATCCAATTATTACACACGAAACGGCGCTATGGCATAACTTTCATTAAGGGATGCCAATATAGGATAATTAATGAATTACATTAATTAGATATTCTGAAATATTCTAGAATATTATATTTCGAATCTAGAATTTCTATTCAAGAATGTTTTACCATTTATTTCAACTTGCTATGCTGTGCACATATTTTCTCATTAAAAATAGATACCGGGCGGTAAATGATTGTTAAATATATTGAACTAGCCATATGCTTTTAAACTGTGATAAAAGCAATTTACTGAGTCAAACAATATTTCAACATTGCATATTTTTTAATAATATCCCACGTCTCTTAACACTATCTGCCAGGAGGTAGGATGCTAGTCTATTCGGCTTTTCGTTGCAATGGATGGCTGAGAAAAATGCTTCCAAACACCCCACAATTTTAGTTTTCCCAGTTTAAATATTGATTTACTATGTAACACAGTCATGCCGCGGCAAAAGTAGAATAAATTAATCATTACAAAATCACCTAACTGGATATTCGAATACATAGGATACCATTATTTGTGCTAATTAAAAACATATTTGTTTAAGTGGAATAAATATTTCCAATATTAACGTGTTTGGTCTCTAAATAACTTTTCCCCCTATATAGAAAAATTGCGTCATATTTTTTTTTTTTTTTTTTTTTTTTTTTTTTTATTAAAATTGCACGCACAATGCACGGCGCAAAAAAGACGAAAACAGGGAAACAAGTCAAGTCAAAAGTCAAAAGGTTGCTATTTCAGGATAGAGTCCCATTTAATGGCATGTTGTGTAATCTTATATTTTTTCTTCGCTATTTCAAATTCTGCCGTTTGAATTTTCATACATTCTTTAACAAACGCAGCAATCTTAGGTAAGCAGTTTGAAACACGTGATCGATAAATACAAAAACGAGCACAAAGTAAAAGGCAGCAAATAAGAGGGTTATTTTCTATTCCAAATAAAAAATGTTCCTTGCGACATAAAAAAGGAATTCTAAGTTTAGAACTTATCCAATCCCACAACATCATTCCAAAAAAGTTTCGTAACAGGGCATTCACAAAACAAATGGATTAAATTTTCAGTAGAGTTATTACAGAAGCCACATTGGCTATAAGAGTCGACGATACCAAATTCAAAAAGTTTGTCATTGGTTACAATTGCGTGGTTGTTTAGTTTTATTTGAAAAGATCTTAATCTGGTTTCAACAGTGCAAAAGTAATTTCTTAAGTGAACATTATTCCAGTCAATGTGTGTTGCGAGTATGGCCTCCCTATTTCTGTTGTTGTTTTGTTGTTCGTTCGCAAACTACCCCATTTATCGCTTTATAAAGCGCTTGCGTTGTCTGAGTTTTGAACGAGGAAACAAAGTCCATAACACATTCGTGATAGTCGGTTTTTGTCGGACTTTGAGGGTCACCGACGTCCCAAGAGTTGGGGATTGCTCGAATAAGTTCATTGTACTGATAATAATCCAAACTGTATGTCGGGATTTCGTAGTCGTTTGTTATTTCATTATAACTTCTGTATCGATTTGAGTCATCAAGGAGGTGGTGGTAAGACAGGACTCCGTGTGCCGCAAATCGCTCTATGAGACAGACTCGTTTTTTTGTTTTAACGTTGGTGTTCAGCCAGAGAGCTCGCGGATCGGCTTGGTAACTCGTAGAAAGTTCCTTCTTCTTGAACAGTTGTTTTAGTGCAATTACCGTCTTGTGTAATGCCCGGATCGGATATAGTCTTTTAAGTTCAGCGCGACGAGTCACGGATATCAGACTGTAATACGGTGCTTAAAATATTTTTGTTCGCGTAAATACTTTCGATGTATTTCCACGGGGCACTGTATTCCTCATCTACAAGTTGGTTTATCCAACGCAAGTTTAACGAAAGTATGTAAGCATCGAGGTTTACCATGTTAGGTCCGCCATCTTCTATTCCGCTACACATTTTTGTTCGGTTGATGCGTTCCCATTTTGATTTCCAGATGAAGCGAAATAGTTTAGTCTTAAGTTTTGTGAGGAACTGAATCGGTGGAGGAGAAGGTAACATAGATATTTTGTACGTGAGCATTGGTAAAATAAGTGACTTAATTACTGTAATTTTTCCAAGTAGAGTAAGAGATCGCCCGGACCACATATTTAGCCTTGTAGAGATTCTGTTTAGCAAGGGGGATAGATTCAACTCAGACATTCTTTTATTGCTGGTGTTGATTGGTATTAAGATACCCAGATATCTGACGTGATCTGCTGGCCACATTAGACCTTCAGACAGCATTGGCTTGCACAAGCAGTCCCGTTTTGTACCAACGTAGAAAGCATTGGATTTTGCGATGTTTACTTTGGTTCCAGCCATTTTCCCGAATTCGTCTATAATTTTAAAGATTTGGGCAAAGTCACATTGGTCGCCTTTATAAATGGTTGCATCATCAGCCAGTAGTGACAGTTTAATTTCTTTTTCCCCACATTTAATTCCCCTAAACGGTGAGGAGCGTAGCGTTATTGCCATAATTTCTATTGCCAGAATAAAAAGTGTCGGGGATAGCGGGTCTCCTTGTCTGACACCTCTCCGAATCGGGAAGTATTTGGAAAAATGACCGTTGTTTATTACTGAACAGCTAGGATTGGCGTAAATGGTTGTTACCCACTGTATTATGCGGTCTCCAAAACCATACGCTTTTAGTACTTCAATTAAAAAGCTCCAACTGAGTGTATCAAATGCCTTGAACATATCGACCGAGATGATTGTTCCAGGAAGATTCTCTGTGTCGCAGTAGTCTATCATATTGAACATCAGCCGTAGATTGTTTCCTATGTAGCGACCGTTCATAAAACCGTTCTGATCCTTGCAGATCAGTATGTCAAGAAATGTTTTTAGTCTATTATTAATAACTTTTGCTATGATTTTATAATCAGCGTTCAAGAGTGTGATTGGACGGTAATTTGTGACATGGCATGGGTCTTTCTCCTTTTTTAAAATAAGAGTTATAATTCCTTGAGCCTGGGTACCGGAGAGTGAACCTTGACTTTCCGTGTATCTGATGGAATCCATGAATACTCGGCGCAGTGACGGCCACATTACTTTGTAAAACTCTATCGAAAATCCATCATTACCAGGACTTCTATTATTTGACATTGAGTTGATAGCGGCAAGACATTCTTCTTCGGTAATTTCAGATTCTAAAGTACCCGCTTGGTCATCGCTAAGGCGTGGTACATTAAGGGACGCTAGATGTGTTGCCGTTACAATCGGGTGGTTTACAGGTTAAGTCTTCTTTATAGAGTGTGGTGTAAAAGGCAGTAATTTCGTGCAATATATCTGCTTGGTTGGTTAAAATTGCGTCGTCGGTTTTCAGTCGAGAAATCGCTCCTTTTGCACCGTGTATTTTTTCAAGGTTAAGGAAATATTTGGTACATTTCTCTCCACTTTCGACCCACCGGGTTCGACTTCTTATGATAGCGCCTGCAGTTCTTTTATCAACGTGGGCGGTTAGCTCGTTTTTATGGACATTTAGGTTTTCTAAGAGTTCGGGCTTGGGGGAATTACCCTCCGAAGCTATTTTCAGCTGTATAGTTTGAATAGCTGTTTCTAATTGTTTTTGAACAGCTTCGTGTTTTCTGCGCTGCTCGGTGCAAAACTTAATTGTGACACCCCTGATGTGGCATTTTAAAGCGTCCCATCTTAAGTTTGGGTTGACCAAGAGAGGAGGGTTGTTTCTGCAAAAGTCGTTTACCGCTTCTTTAATTGTTTGAATGTAACGATGGTTTGAAAGGACAGAAACATTTAACTTCCAGTATCCTCTTCCGCGTGATGTAGGTGTTAGAGATAGATCAATGGTAACAATACTATGGTCAGATTTTATGCTTGGCACGATGCTTGCCTTGCGTAACTTGGAGGTTAGCGTTTGAGATATTAAGAAGAAATCAATTCTACTCGCGGCATACGGGTTCGTTTGAATACGCGAAAATGATTTCACGTTTCCGTTAGCTGTTCTGAATGCGTCGACCAGTCCAAGTGCCCTCATGTTTAACGCAACGACCTCCATCGCGTTTTGTTTTGGATACTTCTTTTGAACATTTCTGTCAAGTTTGGGGTCGAGTGTTAAATTAAAATCTCCTCCTATAACTGTATCACGCGGGTATTGCATGTCGTTGATTATTTTGAAAACATTTGTGAAGAATGCGGGATTATCTTGATTTGGACCATAAAGATTTACCACCGACAGAGCGAGCTCATTTAGCTTAAGATCGATGATTAGATATCGTCCAAGTGGATCGGCATTGCAACTGGTGATCTGGTACGACAGTTGTTTGTCAAATAATACCGCCACCCCACGACTTTTGGTGGTACCATGAGCCCAAACTATTTCGCCTTTCCATTCTAGTTCCCAAAGTTTTTCTACGTCGCTAGAGCAATGTGTTTCTTGTAAAAAAATAATAGCATATTTTTTAAGCTTTAAGAAATTAAAAATGGGAATTTACGTTTCTTGTTGTTTCTAAGGCCCGCAACGTTGTATGATGCTATGCTTAAAGCCATGATAAAATAAAAAAGTTTCTTCAATTATCGTTCCATCACATTACCATGTTGAGCACCACATTTACATAAGAAAGGTGTACTGGGGTCAATTAATTTAACATATTTTTTTTGGCAGACACAGTGTATAAACTGGTAGTCACAACTTTTGTTTGAACACGGTCTGCTTGCTTGAGTAATAGAAAAATAGTTAAGTTCTTTACACGGACATAGTGCAGAGTACCTTTGACAAGATGTGCATTCCAGCATCCCATCTTCCGAGACGAATTCTGGTTGGAGAGAATCGCAGCAGGGCAGTTTAATCATCTTCCCCTTACACAGGGGACATTGTGTACATTTTGTGTTCTTTTGCACTAAAAAAAAGTCACCAGAGCAACAAGTTTTGGTAACTTGAAAATCTTCTTCGCAAGACCAGCAAAAGTAGTTTGGGTTGTCTTCGGTTGTTAAGCCTTCATTATTGCATTTAGGGCAATTGACCGGGATCTTTTTCTCGCTTAAACTAAGCGATTTCACCCGAGTATTTCTTGCTTCCTCGGGGCTAGGATATGACCGCTTGGTTCTATGGCATTGTAAGGCCTTTTCCGTAAACGTATCAGTTGTTGTGGAGTCATCATCATTTTGCACACTTGCTGGAGGGTCGCACGCCAGCACGTCTATGACGTCATCCGTTGCACCTCGGGAACTGCCCGTGGGTGCGTCTTTTTTTGTATTATCATTAGCGTTGTTCAGCGTTTTTACCAATGGGTCGGCAAAATGCATATCTATGACGTCACTTACTGTGACTCGAGAGTTGCTTCGGGGTGGGCGTGGTTCCAATGTTTTGCCAGTTCTTGTAGTTCTCTCTGTTTTGCCAAGTTCAGGGTAATCAGCTTTTCTTTTTTTACAGTCAGCTTGTTTATGTCCTATGCCGGAGCAGTATTTGCATGTATATTTCTGTCCAAAATATGACACATAGAATTCTAAATTATTGATATATAAATAGCTTGGTATTGGGTTTTGTTCTAGGTCTTCTTTTTTCATTGTAGCTATTCTTATTCCCGTTTTTAAACCATCTTTATCAATTTTGGGGGTTATTTTCATCACTGTGCCATAATGATGTTCAATTTTTTGCCTAATTAAATCATCCGGAAACGGTATCGGAACCCACCCAATCGCCACGTTGACACTGTCGGATTCATAGAGTCTTGCACTGATGACTCCTCTAGCGCTCAGCAGTTTATTATAGAGCTCCAAAGTACCTTTTCTAGTTTTGCAAGTGACGTCCACTCTGTTTCCTTTCATTTCAGCTAATCCGATCAGATTGACCTTGAGAAATCCTATTTTTTCAACAAAATCTAATGCTTGGTTTCTTTTCATATGAACCTCGGTTCTAAATGTTAGGCATGTTGGCCTTTTTGAATACGTATCGACATTTGGGGCAGTCGCCACCTGAGCAAAACTTGGCTTGCTTGTCATTTTACGCATGTGCGTCCGCACGCTAGCTGACCAGACAGAGAAAAATCAAATTGCGTCATATTTAAACGTGCGATAAACCACTTCATTAAAGCCTGCCGAAAGTGACCGCCTTTTTTCTGCGTGCGTTTTAAAAGCGCGTCTGTCCATAATGCACGTGTATGGGACAACTGATAAGATAATGTTGTGGTGATGCTATGATGCAAGTTGTATTTTGAGCCCCGCTTTAAAAGTTGTTCGGACGCTTCCGCACGATAGGTGCGCTTTTGGTATGGAGAAACGCAATACGGGTCTTACGTACGAATGAAGAAGTCATTTTACAATTAAAAAAAATTGAATTTACTTCAATGACGTTTCACCAAAAGATTTTTATCATGGTTATTTATTGTCGCATGCTTGCAAAGACGTTGCGCTGACGTTTGCATAATCGGCATTACGCTGGTTGTTGCGCGATGGATCGCAGCCGTGATTTTACGTTTATAATTTCGAAGTCTAACTATTCTTATAAACTTGCTTGTTAAGATTCGAATTCTTTACGAAATTCTATGTTGTGCTGCTGTGCATCCCTATTTTTGAACAAATGTGTATTTAAGCGACTTATGTCAAATCATTTACAAAAGCGTCCGAAAACGCGCT
The DNA here is from genome assembly GCA_000149265.1 of Ciona savignyi. Lineage (NCBI taxonomy): Eukaryota > Metazoa > Chordata > Ascidiacea > Phlebobranchia > Cionidae > Ciona > Ciona savignyi. Next base: position 261,485 of record CH000082.1, on the reverse strand, counting down.
AGATAATCTTCCCTGAAATAAGTATATTGTGCGCGTAAGGGATAAACATAGCTTTGGAAGTCGGGTAGGGCGTTTGTTAGAAATCATAACGGCATGGCAGCCCAATAAGCCACTTGTATTACTCACGGAAATGCAAAAGATAATACCGTTTAAAAGGTCATATATCTCGTGTTCAATGTAAAGTTCCGTATCTATTTCACAGATAGATATAGCGTGTCACCATGCACCGCATGAGTTCAAAATTGCATTTTTTCTCCAAAATTCAACTAATGTTGTACGCGCTACTCAGGAATGATGGTGTTGTACGGGATGACCATGGGAGGCATGACGTCTATGCTTACAAACATCGATGCCAGACGGTCGAGCTTCGTGCATCGCTTTAGGGCTTTCCAGAACGAAGTGGTGAGTGTACAATTCGTGGCTTAACAACTGCATATTTTTGTTGGAAATTGTATGGTAGTTGACTGGGGGTAAATGGCCTGGGTAATATTTAGGGGGGTTAATTTCTTTGTACTGCTGTGTCATATCATATGCATTTTATTATCTTACCACATGTTGGGCAATGCTAAAGAGAGAAAATGTGGGAAGGAGATAAATTGCTAACTAAAACTATGGAATCTTATTTTAACCCTGCCCCAAACACTAATATTAACCCTTGAACCAACACTTTCTTAAACCCCAGCTTTTACACTAACTTTATCTTCATTTTAGTTCCCCCCACATGTTACCCGTTTTACCCTGAGAGTGTCTGGCATGCAGGACTTACCCAACACAAACCGTACAATGGTACCTTGCATTTAAGACCTCATTTTTCCACCTCAAATTAGATCTCAGCCCATCGACTCAGGCCAATTTTCTGAGCAATTGTATTTCTTTGAGAGGAAACATTTATTAATTTCTTGATCCGGTGAATTTCAATCGGTCATTTTAAAATTACAGATAAACTAGGTCCGGCAACCTGACTGTGGATATAATGTATTCTGACTATTACTTACAGTCATACAGTCATGGAGCCACCGACTTTCCTAGTCACACCTTGGAGGTAAACATGGATAACCAGATATAAATATACTCCAATTAACGATGACCACCCTGACAATAAAATGCAAAGTTGAAGCGAATCAACTAATATAAATTTTCTGCTTCTTTTCCCAGGACCGCATGGGAGTGACGGAAAACGTGAAGGGGATTTGCATCCGATACTTCGATTACTTGTGGCACCGCTGGGAAGGGGAGGATGTCCAAGCAAGCGGAATACTCCATATACTCCCTGAATCATTACGTGCTAGTTTCGCAGAGGCGACCTTTCAAAAGCTTGTTCGAAAGGTGATGCATACTTTTCTTATTTGATTTGTATTAGTCGATTAAGCGGTTGTAAACAGTTGTATGGTCGAATTTAACTCATACCATGCACAGCATACTATTTGTTTCCCAAGAAAAATTAACCAAGAAACCAGACATGTCCTGACAAATTTAACACGCTGCAATAACTCAGGTTATCCGACTGTCATTGTGGAGTATGGTATTATGGCAAATGCAAACATACACTAAAGTATGTGTATCCATGATAAACTTGCATATGTGTGTCCTCTCCCGTATATAGCGGGTTACATATCGATGTTCATGTTTAGTGTTTACAATGCCCACTGTCCTTTTGTTTCTTTGTGTATTCAAACAGCTGCCTTTAAATGTGTCAATAATTGGTTTTATCATCATTGTAGGCAGATCTACTGGATGCAACTGAAGATGCCTTTTGTCGCAACCTTGCCCTCGTAGCTCAACCGATGGTTTACCTCGAGAACCAGTTCGTCCAGCGAGCTGGGGAGATCGCAAACAACATGTGCTACATACAACATGGAATAGTTGAGGTGTGGCCGTGTGGACGGTTACTATTTCTTAGACTAGTACACTTTGTTATATATTTGTCTTGTCTAGTAACTAAGTTGGTTATACCCTTTTTATGACATATGGGCATTGGTTAGGAGTTATCTAACAATTGCCCATTTAAGAATGCCTGTTGCATTTCTGTTTAATGTGATAAACATGAAGCAAAAAACATATTAGTAATATAATATTATAAATCCCGTACATTTAAAAATAGAAAAGGTTATCGCTCTGAAACCTCTTTGGTTTTATGTTTTGACTCACATGGTTATTATGTTATTATATTGTTATGCAGATGACTTCCCTGTATAATTTGTTTAACTTCCTATAAACTATTGGATACATTAGAATACTTTTTTTATCAATGCAGGTAAGCTGCAATATTTACCGTATCCGAATACATATTTCTATAAATCTAATATACCGTATTAATTAGTCATTTCATGTAGTAAATAAATATGTACAAAATTATCCGTTTAATTTTTAAATGTAGTCTTCAGAACAATTTATTATTCACTTTGGAAGGAAGAAGCCAAAAACAAGGTTCTAACAAAAAAATGAGAAAATCAGGCTGTCAAATAATCACCTCAACCACTTAAATAATGTACAATTGGCGATCGTAAAAAATTCGAAGAATTCAAATTACCGATAAAGAAATAAAATGAAACAACTAGACTAGCTTACATTGCATTGATGAGTTGCCTGGACTGATGTTGCTCGTACAGGTGCTGGATTCGGATGAAGAAGAGGTCCTTGCGATGATGCACTCTGGGAAGCTCTTCGGGCAGATCCTCCTTGTTTTTGACCTTCCGCGCATCAATTCGATCCGCTGCAAGACCAACTGCGACATCTTCGTCCTAAACAAACACGACTTTAGACAAGTTCTCTCTGAGTACCCTCAAGGTGAGTTCTGGAAACCTTGTCAGCTTATTATCAGGTTACCGGAGCTAGTGCAGTGTGTTGTACTTGATAGAGACATTGATTTAGATTTTGTTTGACCCATGAGGGTACTTAAGCAGTTGGTTAAGTACCCCCATGCCTATGGACACAGCCAATGTAGCAACCATTTTCAATTCCGCATTTAAGCTGACAATCTGATGCGATACCAATGAGCGAACTGACCCACTTACCTTTGCATCTTTAAAAAATTTAACTTGTGCTATATTACCTCGTTATACTAGAAATAATTTGTCTGACGTTGTGATTGAAATCTTTGATATATTTTTACATTGGATAGCGGTGTGTCTGGTAGTTGTTTCACTTAGGCTGTATGTGCAAAAACATGTTGTATATACAAACAGTTTTGACTGGTATTTTCTTATTTGAAATTTCCTTTCAGCCGCTGAACAGTTTGTAGAGGCAGCAAGGATCAAGTGCACGGAAGGAGATAACCAATGGCCCATGAACCCACCAAAATATACTGACTATACCAACTTCGTGGAGTAAGTTACTTGTTTTGGCAAAAAGCTCATTTTTATGTTGTGAGATTGCAAAAAAAGCTGTGTTTAAACACTATTTTTATCATACAGGCCTGTTAGTATAAATCACTGTCTTTTTTATTGATTTTGTAGGCAATATAAAATGTATTTGAGTGTAACTTTACACAACAGTTTGGAAACTTAGCATGCTGTGTTTTAAGCTCATTTTCCAAACAGAAAAACAACGAAGCACAAGCGACGCATGAGCGTGGTTGACACCACAGAGGTTGCCGCACCCTCAAGCAATGAAGCCAAAGCACCAGACCAGCAGATGGCTCGTCGCATGACAACCGTTTACTCCACAGACTACGATGGCGTCGACTTATCTCGAGTGGTTATGCATAGAACAAAAGCAAAAATGGACCTTGAGAGGGCGATGGTGGAAGACAGCACCGGTCAGTGCTAACATATGATACTCGTTTATCCTTGATAGTAGCAAAACTCTGCGCATTGTAGAAAGGGGAATCTTTAGATTTTCCGTCCCAATAGTCATGGTATTTAAGCCATTGCTGTGTATTGATTACAATGTAGACTGTGGGTAAATTTAAATGATTGTAATTCAAATGAGAATTTTACGAAATTGGAAATTGGTTTCGATTCATTTTTTCTGTTGATTCTGATTTCCAAAGTTTCATGATTCTATAATTCATTCGAATGACATTATATTTAGTTCAATCTACTGCAGTGGTTTCTAACCAGGGTACTATTTGCATTACTTAGGTGTGTCGTAAGATGGTGCAAAACTTTAGCTTGTTCCACTCTTTAAGTTAGATTACCTGAAATTCAGATATTATGGCCATTTTTAGAAACAATTTTGCCGCGTTTCGACCAAAATTGTCCACTAAGCACTGCCACCGTATTTACAAACCGAACAGAAGTTACAATAGTAAGGGTGGGTTTACGGTGGCCCAGGGACTAGGAATTTAGCCCTTAAAAGACCCGTTACTCTAAACTAGTGGTTGTCAATCTTTTTGACCTCATGGCTTACCCAAGACCAATTACGAACGCGAACGGGCGCAACTTGCATGTGAAGTCAAAACAATATGCTAAATACTCAAAACGTTGCAATGGAAAAAAAACGAACTAGACACTAACAATTTAGTAGTTTATGATCTATGCAACTTCTGTCGTAAATTTACGAAATGCAAGTATGGCGCACTTAGCTAACACTTGCGGCGCACCATTTGAGAAACACTGCTCTAAACGGACAAAAGTTTCACAAATATACAAATCTGTATAAATCTTATTCAGGACCAAAGCCATCAATGGTGGATTTCGTGGTGCGTGGCAACCCTGCGCAGGTCGGCAGAAGATCCTCAACTGTTCTGCAGGACGGCACAAAGATCATTGCGAAGAATGCCAACTACGAGGACTTGAAGGAAGCTGTTGCACCTGATGCCAAGTTTGATGTAATGATACGATCATAGATGTTGTTTTACTGCTACTGCATAACAGTCTATGCATCCCTAGCACTCCTTATGTATAAGCTGGTCATGTTAATTCGGTTAACAAACCTTTCCATTGACTGTTTTTAATGGAATAAATCATTTATTTATCAGGGAGCTAGAGAATGGCACTAATAACACAGGTTTTTATTTCTTAAAAATAACCGTTCAACCTTACTCTCATTTTGTACTAAGAGTAGTTTCAGACATTAAGAAATTACTGTAACATTTGTGTAAAGGTAGTAAATGATGTCATTGATTAAACTTTGAGATTTGTTTTTTTTATATCCAAAAGAAGATTCATATTACTGACTACTACTTTTTAACAGTGAAGTGGACTAATTGGTGTGAACAAAGATTGAAAGTGAAGTCTATATCGTGTGCATCACACTACAATAGAATAATTGCCAATGTAGTAACACTTAACGCTTAGAAGGATAGGATATGCATGTTTACTCGCGTCAGGGTACCGGAGATCTTTCAGTGTGTTGTATATGATAGACATGTTCCTTCAATTTGGTAGAACCCATTAATCTGCTTGGTTCAGGCAATGTCTATAAAGTGCCTTGCCGAAGGACACAACCGATTAGCTAGCGACCAGTTTTGATCCTGCAACCTTTTGACTGAAAGACGACGCACTCAACCGCCAGACTAACCGGCTGTGGAAGATTGCGTCGACCAGGAGTTAAACCCGGTGTATTTTTCCTTCATGTATTTTTTACCCTGAAATCTTATCACACATTCCATTTGATCAAGGACCCTGACGTCACGACATGGAAGGAACGTCTGTTCAACATGACAATCATTAATCCGAAGCACTTGTTCTACAAGTTCTGGATCAACTACATGTTCGTTATCAGTCTTTTCACTGGCATCTACACCACCTTCATGGCTTTCTTCACTACAACACCTGGACAAGGTAGAAAATAAGTTCAAATTATTTCCCCAATGGTAAGAGGAAGGTTGTGTGTTTGAAACCAGCTGCTGACCCAGCTATTACAGTAGCAAATTACTCAACATAAGGATAAAAATATATGCTTGTCTCTGTGAATATAAAATTGCCAGGATCCGTCTAATTTCTTCTCAATCACCAATGGTTTAAAGGAAAGTAATGCTGTGTGTTTTTTATGATTGAGATATTTCTGCTGTTTAAGATCAAAATCAAATAATCCACTGCGTTAAAGCAACATAAGGTGTCTTGCCCAGCTAATCAGCTGACGTGGTTTCTGTTGTATATTCAGCAGTTTATTGCGCGCAGGAGACCAAAATAATACTGGCACTACAATCGGGTATATGGGCAAGCCACGTTATCCCCAAGGTCACAGAGAACAACAAAGTTCCATGATTGAACATAAAATCAGTCAACCAAATAATGACGTCATAAATACGAAATAAATACATAAAGATTTAACACCTTTTTTGCCGTATATATCATTTAACCCCTTACAGCCGTATATGTCATCTTCAAAAATACAACACTACTATAGATCTTTAGTTATCCTACTAACAAGATAGATGTTGGTATCCTAATCTAACAGCAAACTACCATTTTCATAGAAATAACATACAGCGGAATGGCTGCCACTGAATTGGACCTGCTGAGCATAGCGGCTGATTCGTGCAACACGGCTGTCACATCGGCCATTGCATCCAACTGTAGCTCGATGACTGGTTTTGCCAGCATTGCTCAGTGCATACAAAGAGGCAGTAGTATGTTTGGTTCCATGATCACTGGCTCTGGAGCAAATATAAGGTGGATATTTATACATGGTTTGTCTGTTTCTAAGAAGTGTGATTAAACTCGTAAAATTTGTTATGTAGCTGGATTTGGCTCATTTACGCAAACCAATTTTTGCTATTCAATTAAAAAGAATAAGCAAAGAAACAAATGTACCAGAAAACGGACATGAAATTATATGGCAACTAAAACAAACCAATTATCAAACACATTTAACTTTTTTTCACTTAATCCAGACTGTCCGGGCCACACCTTCTCCAAAAGCTGGCTTTTCCACTTTACCACACACTTTTTTTCGAGGGTTTAGTGTAATAATTTTTATTTTCAAATAAGTTTTTTTTAATTTGCATACTTTTATTTTAATTTTAAGTTAGGTTTGGCCGAAATGTTTATCAAATTATCTGCAACTGATTTAGAATTATCTAAATTATATATCATTGGCTTTTTTAATATGTTTATGCATCCAGACTCATATAATTTTGATTTCCCGTTTCCACCCAGTGTGACGGTGCCTTCCACGTACGATATCAGTTGGGTGGGATACAACCCATCATCGGACGAAGGAAGACTGCACATCTTCATCAGCTACTTCCTCATTGATCTCACCTTCTACGCCAACATCTTCATCAACTTCAGAACTGAGGTTTTAACACCAAATGGTAGGAAATCCCATGGAAATTTTGTTGTAGATATTACAGCCATTTTTGTGGAAAAAAAAGATTCAAAAAGTGGAAAAAATAGATTCGAAAAAGGCATCTTTGATCGATGGTACGGCATGTTAGAAAGAACCAAAAAGTATAGTTAGTAAAGGAATGTCAGCCACATAACGTAAACGGTTAAACCGTCGGTTTTAGGATTTATAGAAACGATATCATGTTTTATTCTTCTAAATAAAATGCAAAGAGTGTTATCACACATAAGCAGATGTCAGATCACCTCGCGCGCACTGTCAGGTTAGCGGAGCTATTGCAGTGTGTTGTGTAGGATTCACACGTTCCTTTAATTTAGTAGAACCCATCAATCCGCTGGGTTCAGACAATGTGTGTTAATTGCCTTGCCCAAGGGCCAAGGACACTACCGACCAGTTCAGAACCTGCAACCTTTCGGTTGAAAGGCTTCACACTATACCAGACTAACTGGTGTATAAAATTCAAAATCATAGAATTTGGCTCAAAAATGAAATTACCCAACCAGGGTTCCTGACAAGTTTCAAGGACATTAGTAACAACTACAACAAATGGAACAAGCTGTGGTTGGATGTGCTGGGAGTTCTACCATTGGAGATTATATCTCCTTCAATCGGCTGTAGCAGAATAGCCAAGTACCACGCCATGGCTTTCCTTAGAATGAACAGAATCTTGTACTTCTTAAGGTAAATTTGATTTGAAGTCCCATGATTTCTGTGTAGGAGACTCTTTTTCTCACAAATGTGTTCAAGACAGTGGTAATAACACCAGTGATTATAGAATACGACAGGCATGGGCAACATACGGCCCGTGAAGGGATTTTGACCGGCCCGCAGACTGTATCTAACCATACACTCTAATTAAGATTTTTAATACTAGTCATGTAATAATCCGGCTCACCAAGAACTTTATTTTCCCACATCTGGCCCACTGACTAGAGAAGTTGCCCACCCCTGGACTACAATGTGCTCTTGATCGGGTTTCTGAAGCAACTGCAAAAAGTTTAATATTTCTTTTAACTTATATATATGAATAATCCATTTAATTTATTTAGTTAAGTGCCTTGCCCAATATAACAAATACCTAGCGACTGGTTTTATTCCTGTCATCTGTTGGCCAGCGGCACTATTGTTAACTGGGTAAGCATGTATGCATTTCAGCTATTCATCGTTTGTCATTTACTTGATGGCAAGTAGACACTGTTACAAAGCCGAAACATTATCGGATGGTTTGCTTATACACAGCGTGTGAATGTTGACTTAACTCTTTCACTCCCGGCCAAATGCATTAATTCAAACATGCTGTCCCGCAGTGTTTTTTACAATTTTTAGTCATTTTCAAATTAGCACAGTTTTTCTAAAGTTTATGCTATGATTTAATATTTAGTATGGTTGGAAAGATAATTTATCCCTCTTTTAAACAAGCTGCACATCTAAAATCTACCTCTAATAAAGAATATATTATGTAAACTTTAGTGAACACCACTTTTTATGCAATAAAAATTCTGCTCGACTTTGAAAAATTTGAGGTGCACTGACAAACGAAATACTCACTTATTATTGGAATGCCCAAATGAGATGAAAATTGGAATGTAGATGGTCTAATAGTTTTTGTACTCAGGAAAATTCGAACTGTATTTCTATCTTCAGTAGTTTTTTTACTATTTGTAATTGAAATTTCCCTTTTTTCTGACTATATTATGAAAACTTGAACCAAAACGCATTGAAGTTTTTAGTTTTGTAGAACTAAAATAGTAAAAAGTATAAAAAAGAACAGTGAAGGAAGTGTAAAAAGGGCATACAAAACCAAACAAACGCAAATACTATATCCAATATTCTTCAAAGCAGGGCACACCGAACTAGCTAGTGTCGCCGCCTTTTTCTTTATCGTGCGCTCAGCAGGCCCAGCTGGATTCATGCTTTGGTGAACACGAAGCATAACCGCCTGCTGCGAAAACGTCACCAACGCTCTCCTTTTTATCTCAACGGCACGAAATTCACAGAGAATGTAAAGAAAGACTTGCTTGACAAAAAGAGCTTCTCTGCAAGTTAACACGACTCCTATTGGCTGAGTTAGTCACGTGTAAATTCGTGTAAAATCGATAGAAATAAGAGGCGAAGCCTTGAAAAAGAAAGGCTATCACTCCTCGCATTTTTAATATTTCTCCACGATAATCACAGAGAATAAAATATAGGGTTTCCTTGATCGAATGAGCCATAGCTGAGGTCTCTACCATTACGCATTGCGGAGAAATCGTTTTTTAGATTTGCACCCATTTATGTACAGTCGGGATGCCATGTTTTACCACCAACTCGCGATATATGGCGAGTTGGGAGGGAAAGAGTTAACTGAACCCAGTGGATTGATGGGTTGAACCCAAACTGAAGAAATGGCTCCGTTGTATTCAACATACAACAATACCTGTGCCAAGCCAACTGCCTATTATAATTTGACGATTATATTGTAATACCAGTTTTGCCTCACCAGATATGTCCCGAGCTCGTTTACCCGCTGGGAGTACAGTCTTAATGTGAAGATTGTGCGAATCCGTACCCTCAAGTTCGTGGCGTACATCTACAGCTTCACCCACATGTGTTCGTGCGCCTACTACTGGTGGTCATGCGGTTATGGTATGCAAAGGTGGGATTAAATAGCATTTTTCCCATGCAATTATCAGGAGCTTTTTGGTATAGAAAGCGCTTGCAAAAGCTTAATAACTTAGATAACCGAACTACTAAATTGAAGGAACGTGTGAATCATATATAACACACTTCAATAGCTCCGGTAACCCGACGGTGGGCGCGAGGTGATCTGGCGATTGCCTGTGTGTTAACTTCCTTGGTTTTCCCATTCACTGGGATAAACATAAAGTTCCTATCCTATCCAGAGGAACAGGGGGTCAGGTTGTATTGTTACCAATTTAGCTCTGTGTTTTATAATTAAGCCAGATATCTTTTTGGTTCCAAAGTTAAACACCATGATAACTTAGGTAATAGGACTGTAATCTGACGAGTACAAGTGGTTGTCACTTAAACTACTGCTTTCCAATGTTTTTACCATTGACACAGACCAGTTAGGCCTATCCTGCGGTAAGTAGGTTGATTTTACAAGGTATCTACTAGTAGTTCATGTTTCACTTTCAGCCCTGTATCAACTAATTCAGGTACCAGTGCCAGTCTACAGTCCAACATCTTGGTCCACTGGTTTAAACAACACAATTGTGCTATCGTATATTACAAATGTGTGCAGTGTGCAGTTAACCATTTAATTTATACATTACTTTTGTATTGAACTTTTTGCCTTTGTTTGCTGATGTGATATCTCTAAATATGCGCTTCTTTTGAGAGTTTGGGGTTTGAAAAGAAACAATAAATAAACATGAAAACAGACAAACACGTAAATAAACAATAAATAAACACGAAAACTAAATAAACACGTAAATAATCACGAAAACAGTAGAAAATAGACGGGTTTTATTTATATTCATCTCTAGTAACCCACATGACAGTAAACATGAGCTGTATGGCGATTGCCCATATCATGTGTTTTCATATCCTGGGGGATACAACATGAAATATCCCGTACATATCTTCAAGGAACATTTGAAACAATAGACAGATACAGTCCCCAAAGTTTAAGTGAAATTTGCACATGTGACTTGCTTATTTATGAAAACTTACATCTTGATTTTCATAGTCATCTGGATCGAATCAGTTACAAATGCCGGTTCGGTTCGTGGGCTTGGGTGTTTGACATCGGGTACGCCAGCAACCGGGCGCAGGATTACATCAAAACCATGTACTGGGCGTCCACTACTATGACTAGTACCGGGTAAGTAAATGCAAATGAATCGTGTTAATTTTTCCATCCTTCTACCTTTCGGCTGACACTTCCACAATATCTTTTGTTTTCTAAGCAAATATACCAATAAAACCATCTTATTGATCTTCACATTGTTTAATTCTGTTGTGCAATCGTCCAACACCCCAAATGTTAAATTATTACTTGAGTAACTTGTATAATAATCATTAACCAAAATAAATAAATTCATGAAACCTTTTTAATTATAGCTAAAAAATCAAAAAAATCAAAACGACAGTCGTTAAAGCGCATCGATTATTAATTTGAATTATTCAGCATAGCCAAACATGGCAGACATAATAGATCTATCTTTCTGAAAAGTGTGGCCCCAAATTTTAAAGCTTAAATTTCATGCAGATATGGAGACATATCAGCCAGTAC
>CH000082.1:200097-242316 GCA_000149265.1 Ciona savignyi | reverse complement strand
TCCATTTGTTAACGGTTATAGTATTTGTTTATTAACAGATTTTCTTTCTTTATTTCTTCGCAGAGCATTACGATATATTTATGCAAATTTAAATTTATGTAAAACAATTAGATTGGGATCACGCACAGTTCGGTAAGAATGGTTTTTTAATGAGTTTGTTATATTGTGTTTTTTATATTTAAGTCGATTTTTATTTACAGAAAACCGCTTTTGCTTTACAAATATATACCACTTCGGGGAAGCAAGCGAGTATATTTGACTGTGCCCTCGTTACAAGCAGCTTCTGTTACGGAAACTCAATTTTGAAAGCTGCATTGTAACACCCTCCTTCCTGCTTTCCCTTCTTTGAGTTTTCGCCTGTTAGTTAGCAAATAAATAACAATAATTAAGTCCATTATCCGTTTTGCCTTTGAACCACCCCCAGCTATAAACCTGTCCAAACCCCAGGTGAAAAAGGCGCTGGTCGATCGCGTCATGAACGTGCGTCGAATCGAGTGGGAACGTTATTTCGGCACGGCGACACCCGGCATCCAGACCATTGGGCGAGAGCTGCCTAAACAGCTGCACAGTGTTCTGTTGTACGAGAGCGTCAACAAGTTTGTCGAGGGCTTGCCATTTTTCCATGGCGTCGACACCTCGTTCATAGCAATGCTGTGCAATCACGCGATATTCTACCACTACTCGGAAGGCGATGTCATTATTTACGAGGTGATATGAAATGAGTTGGAGTGAATTTTTTATGTTGTAACCTGCAACAAAAATGGTCAGTTGATTAATGGTGATTAACAACCAACAAGATAAAAAAGTTCAAAACATCCAAAAATTGATCAAGATTTTTATGACTTAATACACACAATTTTTTTTTGGTGAATTTTACACTTTTTTAAGATTAATTAACGTTATCTTTGACAACATTAAATTTGTTTAAATTTTTGCTTTCTCTCAGGGCGACCTTTCCAGAAACCTGTACATTATCAAGCAAGGACATTGTGACATTGTGACTGAGGATCTGGGAGAGATCATTGACCATCTTGCTCCTGGAGATTACTTTGGGGAAATCGAGGTGTGATTGAAACTTTCCTATCACATTATGTATGCGCATAGTCATGTGGACAGATGAATAGACATGATTAATCAGGCAATCTCTTTGTGAACATGGTCAGGTTAATGGATTTATTGGAGTGCGTTTATTACCATGGAGACTTTTTTTAGGTTCAGGCGAAAAGTTAAGTTGGTTAAGTTTTTTAGGGATTCAGGCAAAGTCATTACGTGTTACTGTTAAATAATATAAATATAACAAAATGAAATGTTTGTTTTGCCAGCTTGATGGGTTAGTGTTTCACCTTTTAGTGCAAGGGGTATTGGATTAAAACAGGTCACTAGTAGTTTTGTTAAACCATTGTATTAACGAATTGAACAAAAGCTGACTAATCATACACAGCACACTGTAATGGCTCTGGTTCGCATCTTATTATATCCCCTACACTGCAATTGCCCATCTAACCCTTTATTATGTAATTTGCATTCTGATTAAGGCCAGTATTCTTACATATCTGCCTTTTTCCACCCTAATCCCCGGTACATAGATGAAGGCATCCTATAATAAGCCACCAAACATTTCCACCACCCTCATCTCCCCAGATCTTGTTCGGATGCGGCTCCCCTCGAACCGTTGTGGCAGACACAGCTTGCGAGGTGATCGTGCTCCAGCGAGGAGACATCGACATCGTCCTCCAGTCCTTCCCTGTCCTCCAGGCTCAGATGCAGAAGATCGAGGATGATGCGTTGTATCGGGAGCGTGTCCTCCATGCTATCCAGCAGCGCAACTCCAGCAGTAGGATGGGGTGGGTGTTGTGTAGGTGTGGTTGGTGGGTTATGTGGGTAGGATGAAATTGTAATGTGAATGGGTGGGTTTTTTATTTGGGTTGGGTGGATAGGATAGGATATTCATGTTTATCCCCGTTCAATGACAAAACCAATGGGGTTAACACATGGGCAATCGTCAGGTCACCTCGCGCTCACCGTTAGGTTACCAGAGCTATTGCAGTGTTTTTTGTATGATTCACACGTTTCTTTAGTTTGGTGAAAACTATTAATCCGCTGGGTTCAGGCAATGTCCGTTAAGTGCCTTGCCCAAAGACACAACTGACTAGCTAGTGACCAGTTTCGAACCTTAAACCTATCGGTTAAAGGCGTCGAACTAAATTACCTGACTAACCAATCGGACACATGAGTTATGTAGGTGGAGTAAGTGTGTTAAGTGGGTCAGATGAGATTGTACTTTTTAATTGGATGAGTTTCATGATCATCGGCGGCCTGAGCTAGTGCAGTGTGTTGTATAACCTATCTGTTTTTATATTTTTAGTAAAAAGTGAGATTACCCGTGTTATAATTCTATATATAGCGATAAAACAATATCCTATATATATTTTTTCACAATATATTGCACCTAAGTGCAAGTTCAATGAAACAAACTAATGTTGTAATTTTGCAGCGTCACAATGACCGATCGTTACAACATCGAGGAAATAGAGGGGGGAACTGTCCTCTACGCCGACCATAAAGTACCAACACCCTTGCTACATCCGGTATCAAAGGAGGACAGCGGGAGCAGTCTAGCTCGATTCCTTCTTCTCCCTGTCACCTTTGACCCACTGAGCAAGCACTACATGATGTACGAGGGGTTGCGGGTCCTGTTGACCGTTATCACCCTGGTGCTGGTGCCACTGCAGGTGGGTGACATGGGGTCCTTAGGGGGTGTTTACAGCTAGGCTTTATATGAAGTTGTGGTCTAATTTATTATGATGGTATTTGTCTGGTTACCACAGCTATTGTGGTATATTGATCATTGAGTTTCACTTTTAGTTTTTACTACAACCCATTAGTCCACTAGGTCTACGAAATGTAAGCTAAGTGTGTTTCCTATCGACTAAAAGGAGAGGCTGGTATTCAAAGAAAACTTGCAAAAGTAGAGGCTGGTGAAAGGAAAAGTGCTAACCCACCAAGCACAGCCACCTTTCGTCTGACATCCGCTGTACAATCCGAAAAATTCATCAATGAATTTCATCCTCAGTTCTCGATCCTCCCGTGCGCCAGCAGTCTCCTTGTGCTGCAGTACCTCTTGGACTTCCTCAGTCTTGTGGACCAGTATGTGAAGGCTCACACCTCGTACTTCGATGATCGCTCTGTGGCCGTCACCCAGTCGGTGGAGACAGCCAAGCATTACCTCCGCAAGAGCTTCGCCGTTGACCTTCTCTCCTGGTTTCCATTCGAGCTGCTGGTGCTTGCCGGTCTCGGCAGCAACGTCAGCGAGATGCAGTGGCGACTAGTCGCTATATTGAGGCTGAACCGAATTCTGCAGCTGTATAAGGTATGATCCTTATTGTTTTATTTTCCAATATATCCCCCTAAAACATGGGATATGTAGTAGTTAACAAAAGACTGTATATTACAAAGATTACATTTTTTAACAATTTAATGTTTTTTAACACATAATAAAAGTGGATGGCTTTACCCTGAGTGTTCTTGTTTTCCCCTCTTGTTATGACATTTTATTAAATTACTAATCAGAGCAGTTTTCTCGATTAATAACATGGTAAACAAGTTCCAACTCAAGGTTCCATAACAAAGCCATTCACAACAGAATGAGTTGGTATGAAAATAGTGTGCATATTTACTAATAAACATAGAACTGTTTTAAAATGTTCATTTAATTGATATAAAGTTTTGAAAAAGTAAACATTTTTTGAAGAAAAATTATGTCTTGGACCCCAAACCCCTGGGTTTCAGCTATAGATATATAGGGATATTCATGTTTATCCCTGTGAATGGGAAACCAAGGGGGTTAACACCAACGTCGGGTTACCGAAGCTATTGCAGTGTGTTATATATGATAGACACGTTCCCTTAAATTTGGTAGAACCCATTAATCTGCTGGGGTTTAGGCAATGTCCCGTAAAGTGCCTTGCCCAAGGACACAACCGACTAGCTAGCGACCAGTTTCGCACCTGCAACCTTTCGATTGAAAGGCCGTCGACGCACTTAACCGCTAGACCAACCGGCCGGACTACTCATGTTGAACACAGGACTGAACCCTTAACCCTTTAGAAACGAGATTGTTTTTGCGTAGTTTGCGCGTTTTGACCGAGTCCGCTTTGTAGTGCTCTAGCGCCTCTCGTGTTATAGTTAGAACAAAATGTTCAACACTAGAGTTGTTCGACATAAATTTTCCCAAATTTCTGAAATTTTTATTTTTTGATGACGTCACTACTTGGGGGTCCACGTCATATTCTTTCTTATACATAGTTATAGTTTTTGATCTGTTTACAATACAGCTTAACATATATTTACAAAGTTACTGAGAAACAAATTTCCTACAATTATATTATAATTTTGGTTTGATGACGTCATCAAAATATTATTACGTCACTGATTTCATGTTACAGGTCCACCCATGCCAAATTTTTTTTGGTTTTTTTTATTATAAAAAATGTTAGAATAGAAAATTAGATTGCTATTAAGTCCATATTGCTTTATCTTACTACTTTTTCCTTAAAATAAACTATAAATGAAGGGTTTGAACCAAATTGTGGACTATAACCTTAAAGATACTCAAAACCCCCCCAAAAATAAAAAAAAAACTGGTAAGATCACATTCGGGACATCCCAAGAATCGACACTGATTCTACTGCCATAGAGAAATTAAATGAAACAAACCTTTTGAGCGTAGTATTAAAAAAAACGTTTTTTGTGATAATTTTCCCTCAAAATTACACCAAAAAAAGTCATAAAATTCAACTAAACTTTACTTTAAAATTTCAAATGCAAAGTTATGTTTATTTTTGCTGTTTTCAAAAGATATATCATATAGCTTTCCAAAGAGACCAAACTTTAGCAGTTTCGACAAGAAATGTTGGAGATTTTTCATTTTGAATGAGCATATGTCAAAAAGGACAAATTTGTTCTTATCGTTTCTAAAGGGTTAAACCTCCAACACAACATAGGTTGTGTCCTTGGGCAAGGCTCTTAAGGGACATTGCCTGAATTCAGCGGATTAAAGGGTTCTACTAAACTAAAGGAACATGTAAAGCATATACAACACACTAAAATAGCTCCGGTAACCCGACGGTGGCTGGATGTGATCTGACGATTGCCTGTGTGTTATCCACCTTGGTTTTCCCATTCATGGGGATAAACATGAATATCCTATCCTATCCTAGGGTTAACCAAATCCCCACCTTCCCCCAGGTTTTCGGCTTCCTATCGTACTGGCTGTCGGACATCAGATCCAGCAGGAGATGGCTGAAGCACTTGAGTAGTGTGTTGTATGGCTTCATACTGCACCACTGGTTCGCTTGTCTTCTCTTCATGTCAGCATGTCCTCCTGAATCCATCAATGTTAGTGTGATTACTCAGCCCTGAAATTACAAGTATTTGGCCGACCCTCATTTCGATGGTGTGTGTAAACCACTAGCCTGTGGTAAGTTCAGTAAGCTATTAAAGTGTGTTCCCAGTTTTAAATCAACTTGCCATCCATCCATCCATACCATTTCTCCTGTAGATCTAAAACGAGTTAGTGTATAACAGATTAGTCTGGTGGGTTGGAGCATCGCCTTTCAGTTGAATGGTTAGCGGTATAAAAATGGTCGCTAGCTAGTCGGTTGTGTCCTTGGGCAAGGCACTTAACAGACATTGCCTGAACACAGCAGATTAATGGTTCCTAGTAAATTGTAGGAACGTGTAAATCATACAAAACACTAAAACAGCTCTGAAAACCGGGCGGTTGGCCCGAGTGTTAACCCCCTTGGTTTTTCCATTTACTAGAATAAACATGAATATCATATCCTTCTATCCTATCATATGTGTTGAACCTAAGAAAATCAAATAAATAATTAAAAAAATTTAAGTCATATCAAATATTCAGTACACTGCAACAGCTCTGGCAACCCGCTTTGAGCACAAGTAAATCTTGCGACCTCCTGTGTTATATTTACTGTTGTTGTCCAACATAGGAATATAAATGCATATCTTTGTCCTTAGTCATGGTGAGTAGTTGTTAGTTATTCGTTTATGTGAAACCAACAAAGCCATTGTTCCATCAGAACGACGCGCTTTACCAAGCGTCCCCGGAAATGGTGGCGCTCAACGCCACTGGCTCCGTTACCTACTGCCAGAACACCACGTGGGTCGGCACCCTGGCCACCCAGAGCGTCTTCCCCGCCCTAGACCTTATGTCGTCCACTGCCGACCAGTACATAGTGAGTCTGTACTGGGCCACCGCCACCCTGGTGTGCGTGGGGTACGGGGACATCCACGCGAGGATGCAGACCGAGATGTTCATGGCAACTTGCGTCATGATTATTGGTGAGTGATGTTTTGAGAAAGGGATTTCAATCACGTGTAGTTTAGTTTATTCATTATCAGTGACATATTTAACCATCATCAGGGATAATTATATACGTCGTTTTATAAGAAACACATTGTGGATCTTTTATATATTAGTTTAGAAAATACTGTTTTAAAAAAGTAAAGTAAACTAAGCTGGCCGCAGTATTGAAAATTTGACTGAATTGCAGTTGTTACTTTTCCCATCTTTGCCGCACCCAAAGGTAACAAAATAAGCTTATAAACCCCATTCACCCACAAACCCCCTCACAGGCACTGTGTACTACTCATCTATTCTTGGTGATATTTCTGCCAACATTCAAACTGACGACATAAGAAGAGGACATTACAAGGGAAAGTTGTCGGACATCTTGAAGTTCTTCAAGGTTTATGATGTCACGAAGGAAACCCAGCGACAGGTTAGCGATGGCTTGCGAAAAGTATGAAATATTTTTGCGCTTGCATGGTTTTCTGATTAGATTTTTGATGATTTTATTGTGGTCGCAATATAACTTAGTTGGTGTGGTGGAACTTTTTCAGTGTGTCGTATATCTGAATTTTTTCGAAATGATCTAGCTAAAATCTTATTTTGTTAAGGCGGCAGCTATTACATTATTGCAGAACGTGGTCAGGTTAAAGATCGAACCTGCCACCTGCGTGGTTATAATGACTTTCGTTATTTTCCACTATTCTAGGTAGCTGGACTCATGTTAGTTATCAGTTGCTGTGTGACAATTTTGTGGTTTGCCAGTATAGCAGAGCAGGACTTTAATTATCGATAAACCTTTTACCATAATGTAGTAATGTTACCTTTGCTTTGGGGTAAAATAATTTCAAAAATATATTTATGTGCATCGATACCACCACTAAATATACACCTCAGTATTAAATTTGTCGCTGGACAAAGTATATTCTAAAATCACAGCAACATTATAAATAAATAAAGATAGGTCTAGCAACATGGCTCTGACATCATCTGTTTTAGCACCTGCACCGAAAAACTGTTGTTTTCGCTTCCAGGGATAATTATGTCCTCATTTTATCGACCACTTACTACACAACACCCCTTTACCGCTTGCAGGTGTTGAACTACTACTGCTACCTATGGGATCGAACCCAGGGTGTGAGCCCTGATTACCTCCTCATCGGCCTGCCCCCATCTATTCGCACGAGCGTGTGCCAGAGCATGTACGACCCCATGATCCGAGAGGCATTCGGGGAAGGTGGGGCTGAAATTGACAAGGAGACGCAGGGTTTCTTCCGTCTCATGTCCACCCATATTCAGCCGGCGCTTTACCTCAAACAATCCATCATATGCAGGTGGAAAACTAGGCAGATTTTTACCGGCCATTTTGTCAAGTGGTATTGCATTACACTGTTTTCTAAAAGATTGCAGGAAACCAGATGTGAGTTAGTCACTTGTGCCCTAGTGTTTACCAGAACTATTAAAGTGTGTTGAATACGATGTAGATGTTTCTAAATTTTTTGTTAAATCTATTTTTCCGGCCGGTTAGCCTGGCGGTTTAGTGCGTCGCCTTTCAATAGGTTGCAGGTGCAAAACTGGTCAGTAGCAGGCGGTTGTGTCCTTGGGCAAGGCACTTTACGGACATTGCCTAAACCCAGCGGATTAGTGGGTTCTACCAAAGGACTGTGTCTATCATATACAACACACTGCAATAGCTCCGGTAACCCGACGGTGGATGCGAGGCGATCTGCCGATTGCCCGTGTGTTAACCCCCATAGTTTCCCCATTCACGGGGATAAAGATGAATATCCTATCCTATCCTATTGACATACTGGGTTAAGACAATCACTTTCATTGCTTTAGCAGTCGATCCAGCAATCTGTACTATTTACTTGCTGAATTAACAGGCCGGACTGATTAATAGTTGTGCCGAAATGCTGATACTTCTACCAACCGTCACATTACTTTCCAATTGCTTAGGTAGAATAGCTGAATCAATAAGAATGTTGCAGTCTGCAATCATTCATCAGTAAAAAGTGTGTAGGATAAAAAACTAGTTGCTTATCAGTTTGTTGTGTCCTTGGGCAAGGCAGTTGGTGGATGTTGACTGAACCCAGTGGATTAATGGGTCATACTTTAACGGAAAGACCTTAATCATACACAACACACTGCAAAAACTGTAGTAACCCAATGATGCAAACAAGTTAATCTGATGATTTCCTATTGATTTTGCATTTTCCCATTCATTATTCCCAACATGAATATTCCGTCCCAAACATGCACAGCACTGACCTTGTTACCACAGGCGTGGAGACATTGGAGATGAGATGTTCTTCATCCAGCGTGGTAACGTGGCCATCTTGGAAGATGATGATGAGACTGTCTGCAAGGTGCTTGGCCCTGGACAGCATTTCGGAGAGGTGGGTCATTCGGTCGATTGCATTGTGTTTGTTGGTGAGAAATGGGGAATTTTCAGCAGCGCTAATTGCCAAAGTATCATTTAATAAAGGTAGGTTCATTTAGGTGGATTAAATTGAATGAGTGAGTAAGAACGTCGGGTGGTAAAATGTTGCCCCACAGGCAAGAATACTACCCCACAAGATATTCGGGCATGTTAAAACTTAAAATTGTTACAGGGGCAACAATCCTAAAATATCTTTTCAACTAGTATTTGGACCTAAAACGAAACAGAAGCGTATCAAGTTTTCAAATATCTGACCCAACTTATTGTAAAAAATACCAATTACTTTACCACATACATTTAGTATGCATTCCTACTTGTGTCTAAAGTAAAAATTACACCAGTTACCTTGACCCTCCCGCCCTCACAGGTTGCTCTGCTGCTTGCCACCCCACGAAGCAGGACCATCAAAGCTCTCACCAACTGCGACTTGAATGTGCTGAGCAAGAAAGACCTCGACGAAATCTTGAACAAATTCCCAAGATTCCGGGAGCGTATGACCAACATCGCCAAGGTATTTTTGTTGTCCTTTTACCTTGTGCTCACAGCCAGGTTACCAAAATAATTCTAGTGTGTTGAACATATTAGATATAGTGATGCCATAGTAAGTTATTTATAATTGGTTTCAAGCAACGACCATTTTAACCGTCATAACACTACACTTACCGTCTGTTCCATTACCAGAGACAGTTGGTCAGACATCGATTTTGCTGTATTATATTAATCATTGTCTAGCAATGATATCTTTGATATCTACCAGTTTCAATAGAGAATGTGTTAGAATACTGTCCAGTCTGGTAGGGTTATAAACTATACTTTGGGTATGTTGTCCTGTTTTGAACTCTTAGCTCAAGGTAATTTTTACACAAGATTACAATTGCAGTTTTTACCGCCTAGTACATTGTCTGAGTCTCTGGCGTTGGTGTAATTATCTTTCCGGGTTATGTTACGACTGTACTTGACACGCGAATCACCCGACAATAATTTCCAGGATCGCACCCTGAAAGGCACCCGCTCGATCACCTACACCCAGACCCCCAGTCAAGCCAGCATCATGCGTGGCTCACTTTACGACCAAGAAGGCAACCGATTGGATGGAACCGACAAGCAGAAGTTCACCAAGGTGAAAACTGGATTTTGAACTGAAAACAAAATTGTTTAAAATTGTAACTGCAAATTACCTGAATAGTTACACTTCATCTAAATTGACTGATTATGGGGTTAAAAAATTCCGTTTTTAGAACAGCTTTCTAATCCACTGGGTCCTAGCATATTTCGCTAAGTGCCTTTGCCAATAACACAACAAACCAGCTAGTTACCAGTTTTACTCCCATAACCTTTTGGCTAAAAGGAGGTCATACTAACCCAGCAAGCTATTGCATTGAACAAAGAAAACATGCCAATTCCCACTGACCTTGATCAACCCTCCCCTCCCAAAGGTCTTGGACAGGGAATCCACATTTGCGAAGGTGTGGAACAACATCACAGTGTTGTTTGCCTTCCTCTCTGCTTCCATGTGCATCTACCAAGCCTGCTTCTACAGCCACTTTTCCACCTTCTATATCTTCGGATATATATTGGATGTGTGGTGAGTTTGCCTGGATGCATTTACCCACTGTGATTCTGATGGCATGTTAGGATAGAATATTCATGTTTATCACCGAGAATTGGAAAACCAAGAGGGTTAACACACGGGCAATCATCAGGTTACATCGCACCCACCGTCGGGTTGCTGGAGCAGTTTCAGTGTGTTATGTATTTAAGACATTACTTCAATTTGGTAGAACCCATTAAATTGCTGGGTTCAGGCAATGTCTGTAAAGTGCCTTACACAGGCACACGACCGACTAGCTAGCAACCAGTTTCATAACTGCAACCTTTTGGTGGAAAGGCGTCACACTAAACCACCAGACTAGTGTTGGTATTTTCGACAGTGTGGTCTAGAACTACGGTTTTTAAACTCAAACTTGTTGTGTCACTGCCACATAACTTTTCAAATATTTATAAACAGTGTACTGAACAACTAGTTATTTGCAACTGCCCTTTGTCAATTAGAAGAATGTTGCTGTTATTTTAGTAACCAAATATTTACTTTAAGTATTAAGTATATGTAGCAGATAATAAAGTCCTTGTATCAAATTAAAAAGCTTACTACCCAGCTGACTGACAACTGCTACTAGGTTAACGGGTTGTTATTTATGAGTTAAAGTACTTTTGGTACTATGCATATCAGAGATTCTAGCCTGTGAAACAAATAAATAAATGTTATAAATACCCAGCACTATCCTCTGGGGTCTTGGAAATTTTTGGAAAATTTATAAAATATTCATCGAAAACACAAAAATATTGGAAAATCGGAAAGCAGAAATAAGAATTTAATTTTATGACATAAAATTTTTATGTAAAATTAGTTTACAGAATATTTTCACATCTGCGATCCATCACATAGCAAAAATCATTTCCTGTTCAGTACTTAACAATAAACCCCCCACCCCAAGGTTTGCGCTCGACATGATCATCAACTTCCACATGAGCTACTTCGACCAGTTCAGCACCAACATGGACGACCAGATGAAGATCCACGCTCGATACGCCAAGTCCCCACATCGCTTCCTGCTTGATGCCGTCGCCAACGCGCCGTTCGACCTCATCGCGCACATGGTGGGCTCCAAGGTCGGCCTCCAACTCGCCGTGCTCTCGTACGCCCGTCTCAACAGGGTTCTGCGGATGTTTAAACTCGTGCAAATCTTCTCCGAATGGGAAAAGGACATCCGGAAAGAGTGAGTGGCATTTTTTATAGAGTTGGTTATTTAGGATAGTATATTTATGTTTATCCCCGTGAATGGGAAAACCAAGGGGGTTAACACACAGGCAATCGTCCGATCACCTCGCGCTTACCGTCATTTGTCTGGGGATGGGGGATTTAGGGACCTTCCTGGTGTCAAAATTAGTTTGTGACATAATTATTAAACCCCGCCTATTACATTGTATTAAGAATTTAATGAATTAGAATAGGCTATTCGAGTTTTATCCGGGAATGGAAAAATATAAGGTGTGTTTGAATACAGGTGATTATTACCCCACACCTACTGTCCGGTTACCAGAAACCTTATGTTTTAATTTAACCAATCAATTTACTGGGTCTAGTTGATGTCCACTAAGTGCCTTGGTGAAGGACACAACTGACTAACAAACATCAGAATAATTAGCACAGAAAAAGACCAATACATACGGGGTGAACAGCTACAACTGTTGGACCAAATTATACTTTAAACACTCTATCGTATGATCATCTCTCCACAGTGTACTGGTGGTGCGGATGTACAAGTTCCTTCTATTCGTTTGCTTCACGGTGAACGCTGTAGGCAGCGTGTGGTTTGCCCTCGCATGCCCCAACAGCCAGTGCAAGGAAAATACATGGAGCTCCTCGTCGGTAACAGGTCAGCAAGTGATTTTTATGTTTCTCGTCTTTATTTCAGGGGTGGACTGGGTTTATGATAGGGTAGTTTTGTTTAATCCGATAGAAGGAAAACACTGGAGAGAGTTATGAAATTGGTAATTGTCCAATTACCTTGTTAACATCCAATTAGAAAAGTACGATTTGTATGCCGCCACATTACTTGGGCTATCCGTGTTGTGTACAATTTAGACATTGTTTTAGTTGTCAAGGACGCAACTATTACCTTCTTGAGTTAGAATGTTAAAATTTAACCCTTTTTATTTTATTAATAATAACAGCAACTATCCTATTTTACAAAAAAATACATAACTCTCACACCCCGCTTGCAGATTATAAGAAGAAGATGATTTTCGGCCACATGGGTCTGCCATGGGTGGACAGTGTGTACTGGGCAGTGGCCACCATGACTTCCACCGGCTACGGTGACATCAAGCCTGAGAACCAGACTGAGATGGTGTACTCGTGCTGCGTGATGGTGCTTGGGAAGCTGGTGATCGGATACGTGCTCGGGATGGTGGCTGCTACGCTGGCTAACGATGAGAGCTTGAGGGTGTGGTACGAACAGAGCGTCACGGTGGGTTTATATGATGTGACTGGGTATATGGTAAGGTTGTTTAACCCACTGTTTGGAAACTTATGTGCCACGGCCTACTACTGTGCCGCAAAATAATGCTAGGAGTCCCGCGGTAAAATAATATTATTCTTTTAAACACAGTCTTAACCAAATAAAAAGCATTTTAGTTTATGCAAATTAAAACATAAGGGCTATTAGACATTTCGCTAATATAATATCAAAATCTTTGTGTAAAATTTGGAAGTTTTCATCCTGCCTGAACGATAATGTCTGAAAGAACTTAACAGTTGCTGTTTCGAAGATAGAGCCGACCATTCTGCGATTATGTTCATTAAAACGAGGGCAAATATTACATTGAATAAATGATACTGTGTATTACTAGTTTCTAAATGTGCCCTTAAAAAAGGTTTAACCCATGGAATGAAATCGCTAGGCATGTAGCCTTTATAGCAGTGCTGTTTTAATGCTGCATATTTAACTGGGGAATCCAACCCTGCCCTGTGAAAATAAATTTGAACCCAAATTGCCACTCAGGCGGTGAGAACATACATGGTGGACTTGAAGTTCAAAAAGGAGTTATTCGAGCATGTGATCCAGTATTACGATTACATGTGGATGAAGAACCAAGGTGTTAACGTCATGGACCTTTTCCCCGATCTCACTTTCAGGTGAGTTATATTTCTTTTTACAGCCGTTTACTGGATTCTCGCTTGTCATTTTCTTTGTGTTTTTCATAGTAGGCCAAATTGTAATCAATCGAAGAAGATACATGGAGTCTACCCTAACCTTTCATCCAATGTATTTAAGGCCACAAGCTGACTGTCGGTTTGCCCTAGATAATAATGTGTTTATTATTGTGCATTTCTATAATGATTTTAATCAATATTTTAAGTACCTCACCCAGCAGAACAGTGATTAGAATGTATGTTATCCTGGCATGGCATCGTAGTACACCCCCCCCCCAACTAACCCCAACCACCGCAGCCTCCGCGCCGACATCTACAACCAGATATGCAGGGACATGGTGAACAGCATCGAGCTGTTCGAGGGATGCCCGGAGAACTTCCTCCGCCACCTCTGCATGGTGATGAACCCAACCGCCTTCATGCCCGGCGATTACATCTGTCTGCAGGTGAGAATTCAAATGTTTAAGAATATTAGGAACTTTTGTGCTTTGTTAGGATTTTTTAAGAAAATATAGTCGGCAGACATTTTTAAAATATTGTATTTAATTAAAATCCTAATAAAATACTAAATTTTAATTCCCCCCTTCCCCACACCCCATAGGGTGACATTCGTTGCGAGATGTTTGTGATCCACCATGGGGTTGCCGAGGCGATGAAAGTTGAAAACGGAGTCAAAATTCCGATCCGACTCGTTATGGAAGGCGAGCACTTCCTCTGCGAGAGCATCTTGTGCAAGGTACGTGGTGTTTGTGCTGTGTGGTGGATATTCATATTTTATCTCTCTGAATGGAAAAACACATCAACTCACAGGCAATCTTCATATTACTTTGCGCCCACCATCAGGTTACCCGAGCTTGTAGTGTGTTGTATATATTAAGACTTTCTTCAGCATTACCTCACTGGGTTCACACAATGCCTGCTAAGTGCCTTTTAAGAAAACACAATCAACCAGCTAGAAGCCATTTTAATAACCTAATTACTAAAAGATAACAAACTAACCAACCAAGATAAACGACCTGATGTAAGATACCATATATAAGTGTGTGTTGGTATGTTGGATAGCCTATTTATTTTATACTGACCACCATCAATAAGAAAATGCAAAATTTATCACCCAAACTTCATCATGGGTTATAAGATGATACTGTTAGGTTATTTTATTTTTGATATCGGTTAAATAAGTTTTTTTGCTCGCTAAATTTCCATTATTTTCATGTTTCGTTTGCTATAATCGGCCGATTGATATTTTTGGTTGAACCTTGTGAGGTTCGTGAAGTGGCCTAAGATGTTGAATTAACTGTGCTACAGTACTAATCAGCATGTCCTTCTCACACGATAATAGAAATATCAAATAACACATCGATCCATACAACCACATTAGAAGCTGTAATTTTGCTTTTTTGTTTATCAATCCTGAGTACCTGACATCCATTTTACGATTTAAACTAAATTTATTGACGATTTAAACTAAATAAATTTACCGTTTATCATTTCTCCCAGTTTAATCAACAATTATAGTGACCGTTCTTTGGCGGTGATGTAATTTCATCATCCACTTGTTCCAGACCCGCAGGCCATGCTCGCTACGAGCACGTACGTACGTTGACGTGTTCAGCATGACCTTAGATGGCTTGCAAAGTGTGCTCAACTACCACCCAGAGGTCAGGCCTATTATACTGGCCAACGCTAGACGACTTTACCCAGACGTAAAACTGTGAAATTTCCGACAAACTTTTTTCTGTTTTTTGTGTTGATTTTTTAGTTAATTTCGTTCAAAAACTTCAACTCTCTTTCCCAGACATTTCACTGTAAACCTAATTTAATTTTGTTGATTTTGTTGCAACTATAAAGGAGCTGTATAAATTTTTATAAGTTACTGCAAAGGTTGGCATGCAAGTTTTTTCATGCCCTGTAATATACTTGTATTTATGTGTGGAGTAGAAATATATTTTGGTTAAGTAAACCCTAGTTCTTCTATTCCTGAACAAATAAGTTTAGTTATTGTTTCTTTTGACAAAGTTTGGTTAAGAAGCCGGAAAAAATAGGGAATAGATGTTGTCAAATGTCATTCATGTGATATCTCCATGAATGTTAAAACAGTAGTAAACTTAAGGACTCTTACCGAACGAACAGTTTACCGCAATATTAAACAATACATGCTGAAATAGTCAATATTTTGATGAATTGCCTTTTTACCACAACCGTCTATGTTCAGTATTTTAAATTACTAGGTAAAACAACACATTAAAGTAAGTTGGTATTTCTGTTAATTATTTACTTGTACCCTGAATAGAAGTAGTAAAAATCCCGGCCCGTTGGTCTAACGGTTAAGTGCGTCGCCTTTCAATCGAAACGTTGCAGGTGTGAAACTGATCGCTAGCTAGACGGTTGTGTCCTTGGGCAAGGCACTTTACGGACATTGCCTGAACCTAGCGGATTAATGGGTTCTATCAAATTTGAAGAAACGTGTGTATCATATACAACACAATAGCTCTGGTAACCCGACAGTGGGCACGAGGTGACGATTGCCCGTGTGATAACCCCCTTGGTTTTCCCATTCACGGGGATAAAGATGAATATCCTATCCAAATGAAATATAACAAAAAGAAATTGCGTAGAAGGGTCAGAAATTCACTGAAATCCCCAATGCCATTATTATATTTCCTAATTTTAGTAGTCATTTTTAAATCGCTGTATATCACATGGCGAGAATATGTGACTATAAAAAATAAAATCTTTAAAGAGGCGAAATATGAGACCAAATTTCAACTATCCCAATTGATATAATCTGTAAGATTATGAACGTTATATTCCGGTACTTAACCGATTGGGAAATTACCTTCGTCAAATACCTCATAGAAAACTTAAACAACAAATAGTTTGGTTTATTTTTCTACATGAGCAGATGGCAACAAATCATAACACGGAAACAGGTAAGAAAGTAAAATAAACATAAATTATTTACGACATTAAAAGAAAAAAATATTAAATACAAGCTTAACGACGCGGCTGGTGCAATACTGTTTTAAACCCCTCCATTGTGTTTTAACCCTTAGACGACGACGGTTACATATTTGTAACCCAGATGTGTCCCCCGAAAAAAAATGCACAATTCAGTCGTTTCTTGGGGGATTTTCCTAGTTTTGATATTTTTGGAAAGCATTTGAATAGATCTTTAGAAATAACGCATAAAAACATAATCCTTCCATTTAAAAATTTTGAGTAATATTGCTTCAAACATTTTTCTTCAAAATTTTTGTATCTAGTTTAACTTTTAGGTAAAATATCGCTTTTTTGGGTTCTGGGGAGTTAAAATTGTTACACCAGTTGCTGTGAGAATAAAACTAGCAGTAGCCGTCTTTGTTTTCGAGTTTTCAAAGTCATTTTCGATTTTTCAACGATATATGTAAACATATGTGTACATGGTTTTTTCTAATTACTATTGATATTTATTCATTTTTTCGCCTTTGTTTACTTTGTTTTTCAATTATTATTTGATATTCGGAAGAAATAAGACAACTTCGGAATAGATTACAGCCGATTAGGCTGCCAGCATGATCGAGGCCGACAGTGGTTGTGGTGATGAAATGCCATATTTGTCAGTTTTATGTGACGTCATCACGCTTAGTTGACGTCATCAAAAAATAAAAGACGTAACTTTGTAGGAAATTTCATTTTGAACACTTTTGTAATACATTACTATCTTCTACAAGCTACCAGTAACCAGTAATTAGAGTATAAATGACTAATTATGACGTCATTCCAAATACTACAACGTCATCAAAAAAATAAAAATACCAATTTGTAGAGAATTATCTACTGAACAACTTTGTAATAGATTGTTTTTCCCTAAGTCCAACAGTATTCGCAGCAAACAATGTTAAAGCAACCTTACTCAAAAATGCCAAAAACTGCAAAAGTTCCGTCGTCGTCAAAGGGTTAAACTACTCGGTCACTGCTCATCAGGGAATAAGTATAAATATATAATATTCTTTGCCGTTGAGTTTGTACCTTGGTATTTTTATTTAACTTTACACGATGAGACAGCAGATCCAGTGACCTTGTATTTCGCTGCTCCTTTATTTGCACGATATGCATGAAACCCTATTTGACGTGCAAAATTAAATGAAATTAAACATAGCCAGCATTGAGTTTTATGCCGCCGGCTTGGATTCAGACCGCGCGCCCATAATTAATAATTAATACCATCCCTTGATGACAAAAGTCGTACATTAAGCGCGTTTTACAATTTTCATGCAACGGTAAAGAAAACAAACTGGCACAGGTTGCGTAGAATTGCAGTTGCGCAAAATCGATTGGACACAATCCCATAATAACAAAATCCAATATGAGTTTATAATTTTTAAGGTTTCTGTGTTTTTGCAACTCCATAGTGTTTGATCCTCATAACCCAGAAGAAGTTGTTTGTATTTATCATGCTTGGTTGATTACAGAGACGACGGAACACGGTTTTTATACTCTGCAATTCCAATATAATTCGGTCAATTTTAATGAAAAACGAATGTGTGTATATGCATTTGTTCGGCCGGTTGGCGCATTTGTTGCACGTCAAATCGTCAGCCGAAAGGTAGTGGGATGGGAACCAGTCTCTAGCGAAGCGGGCCTTAGTGGTTTAAAATTTAACAAGGAACCAAACATGTATTGTCTTTAAGGTGGTCAACAAACCTCGAAGCTTTTTTAACCAGACAAGGGACATACAGACGATGCCCTTGTGATATCACCTTCTGAGCTTTCCATGCACGAGAATAAACTTGACTATACTACAAAAAAATAAACTAAACTATATCATAAAAAAATAAACTAAACTATATCAATCTGTGTAAAATTGTTATTGACTTCCAAATCTTTAATATGGCTGGTCAGGTCAAAATTCTTGGAGCTTGAATATTTAAAGATTTAAATAAAGTGTCTGATGATTTAAGTCAAAGGTGACAAACTCAAACTTGTCCAAGGGTCAAATGAGGACGAATACAAAAAACTGGCTGCCGCAATTTACAATAAAAAATCAACCAACAAGATAACATAATAAAAACCAGTAAAAGATAAATACAAGTAGAATAAAGATTGGAAATTGTGTACTACATTTCCATATACGATAAAACATAAACATTGTTAATATTCTGTAGTATCGTAAGTCATGCCTTACATAGCAGTGTTGGTAAACACATAGTGACCATGTTTTGGGAGAAACAGTTTACGTTAAAAGTCTCCTCAATGAAACAACTACAGTGTGTAATTTCCAATTTCCACCTTTCTTTAGCACACAAGAACGTGTTCCTATGTAGAATGTTTATCTACGGCCGTACAGTTTTTAGATGAAACGTTAATTAGTCGGTTTTACGTATTTGTGCACCAACTTTTTAACAGAGGCTGTACCAAAATTTGTATCCGACAAGGAAATTTTTCCCGTAAGATAGCGTGCGAGCGTGCGGTTACCCTCGGGGAATAACTTTTCGTCGGCGCGGTACGGTCGTGTGGCCAAATGGTTAACGCGACCGATACATATACAAAGTCTTATAAAAAAAAACGGTAACCAGCCCATAATGGTCATCATGGGTATGAAACTTGGATCAATGGACAACAGGATAAAACTGTTCACTAAAACTATAAAACCCATTCTAAATCTGTTTCAAACTCTAATCTTAACCCAAGCAGTAACTCTAATTCCAGCCCCAGCCTTAACACTATCTATAAAGCTCAAATCTTTATTTCACTGAAAGATTTCCCTCTTTTTTTTCCATGACGCTTCTTCCCCTTAAACTTTCTTCATGTAAATATGTTTGTTAATCCGTCCTTATGCGTCTAGCAAGTTGTTAATGTAATCTTGTATTTCTAACGTTACCGCTTGTCACCAAGACCGTTTTTATATTGAATTAGGAATATGTATATCTCACTTTAACTATTCCTCCACATGAATTACCTGTGCTATTTTTTAAGTGAACGGTTGTCTATGTGACTGCTTCTTTATCATGTTTATGCTGATAGTGAATATTTTTTCGCTAACAGCGTTTTTTTCGATATAATTCAGTATATGTATCGGTCGTGTTAATGGTCACAGGTACATTTGGCCACACTAATTGTTAATAGCAATTTTTCAACTGGATTTTGTTCAAGGATTGGCTCGTTGCTTATACCGTTTTTTTGTATGTAAGTTTGTATATGTATTGGTCGCGTTAACCATTTAGCCAGACGACCGTTTTAGCGAATTTGTGTTCTATTTTACTTTTACCAGGATAAGTTTTGAACCCATGATGGGCTCTTCCCTTAGACCTTTTTTTTTATATATATTTGGTATATGTGTTGGTCGCGTTAACCATTAGGCCACACAACCGTACCGTTCTGGCAAATTTTTTTCAAGGCAGAAAGATGATTTATTAGCCAGACACCTAGAGTGTCCGAAGTAAGTAAACAAAAACAATGGAAGTCAGATGCGGTTTAGTCAAACCGAAATATAAGTTTTAATTTCCAAAGATTGATTTATCGATTTTTTGGAACACACTAGTTCCACGACGCGCAACTGTATTGGGGAGAGTCGGGAAATAAATACTGGTGTGTTTAGCGTGTTATCTCTATGATACCAAGGGATATTTTAAAAAAAGAGAGAAACAGTCATATTTTCGAACTTGTGGGGGGCAAACAGAAATAGACAGCGTTGTCTCTACATTCTACTTATTTTCACTAACATTCAGACGATCTTGAGGTTATTTTAGACGAATATTATTTATTAAATTTGGGACATTTTTTACAAGAAGTATATCGGAGGTTCTTTACTTTTTAAACTTTAGCAATTGGATTTTAAATTTAAAGTAAACCCTGGTTTTCGTTGGATGTCTTTTTAAAGTCGACTTTATTCCCAGCTAATAGATTTATCGATTTGAAGATACCCGAAAACTATGGAACCAAGATAAAAGGCGAAGGCACGGGACGTGAAATAAAGATTTTCGAACTTTCCTTTTAATTTTCGTCCAAACACTAAATGAGAAATAGGTTGTTTGACGCATGGGCTACTTTTGGACTGGGATTGAATCGTTTTATTTGATAATTAGGTTACTTAAAATAGAAGCTTATAAACGAAACCTTAATACGCAGTTTTGCGCAAATAATGAAAATATCGATTAAGAGATTGACGTCTTTCAGAGTTAAAACGGGAATTTTCGTTTAATCATTTGGTTGCTTTAAAATAGATCAGCAACGGACGGCGTCAAATACCGACAGGCATTTAACAACTTGGAGTAGGTAAATGTACTAAAATGAAAGGTAACTTATTTTTAGCAGATTAAGAACTAATGTCAAGATTAGTTTGTGTGAATCATTACAAATATTTGCTGCTCTAAGGGTTAGTTGTTGTTTTATGATATATTTGACTAGCAGCATGAGTTTAAGCTAAACAGGAATTTAAGTTTAATCGGCAGTTGATTACATTTTGCGAAATTGTGTTTTTTAATTAATTACCCTTTTTCCTTTCTTGCAAGAAATAAGACGCAAATAAATACGTCAAAAAGTTGTTATTGTTGGGAATATTAGTTTTGGATGTCATTCTTCTGGCCGGGTTTATGATTACTTGAACAGAACTTAGTTATATGACACAATCATACCTTATCACATTGGAGAGCCCTTTCGCGCCACCACCAACGTAAACATTGTTTTGTTAAGTTGAATAAAATGCCAGACTGCAAGTTTACTGTGCGTGGCGCGGTAGGATCGATCGTTTGTCACTTATTATTGCGTCATCGTAATCCGCTTGCTGACACTTGCTCGTTAAGAAGTCGATTTCCAAAGGCCCGAGAGGGAAGCCGCGTTTTTTGCCTTGACGTTGCGTGTGGGCTGTATTGTACAGTCAGTGGGTGTTTCAGTATGCGTCACTGCTTTTAGTCTTTACTTTCAGTTAGTTAGACGCAGTTAGATTTGGTTTGTTGTATAAAATGGAAGACGATTTCCAAAAATCCAGTCTGAGCACAACTGAAGTTCCGTCCATATTGGTCTAGTTTTTAAAAAAGAAATATTTTACCGGGTTCAATAGACTGAATGCTATCCGTCTGCCGGCAGATTTTTAATTGTAAATACTTTAGGTTATAAATGTAGATACTGCAATAGGTATAAGTATAAACACTGTAACTAAATTTGTCAAAGATATGCACAGTGTTAGGGTTGTATACTTAAAAAAGGACCATACAAAAATATGTTCGTATTTATCTTCGCTATTTCTCTCCTCAACGATATTACTGTGGTCAGTACATCGCCTAGCAGAAACCAATTTCAAAGGATATTTCGATCGCCGGATTGGACGAACATCATGAAAAGGGACGCGTATTCACGGATTCAAAATCAGCAGTCCAATGATTTTTCCGAGGAAGTTTTGGACCAGAGAATCGAGGCCATCAAGTTCGTTCAGATCCGCACAAACTCCGGCAGAGTGCGAGGCCACAAGACCGTTCTTGAGAATCAGTCTATAAAACCGGTGGTCAAGTTCCTAGGCATTCCCTATGCGGCTCCACCGGTTGGGAAGTTTCGGTGGAAAAAGACTGAAAAGCCGAAGCCATGGGATGGTAAGTTATTTGTTCGATCTTTTAATCCAGGATTGGAGTGTAGACATTGCGGAGGTTAAGTTTTTGTGTTTACTTTTTGTTGAGATTGTACAATTTTCCAATCCTGCAATTAGGATAGGATATATTCAAAGTTGTGCTTGCAAATGGGAAATCTTAAGAGGCGTTATAGCACGAGTATGTGTCAGAATAATGCTTTCAGTCAGGTTGCTGGAGCAATACCAAATATAAATTGTTTAACCGACAAATTACATCGGGTTGTAATGTCAAAACGCTACGAGAGCTAGTTTTAAACACGTGGCCTTTTGTGCTCTAAAGCATTCAACTCAACCCCAATAATGTAGTTTTACTGAAATCTTTATACATTTAAATTCTAACTGCACGCCATAAAATTATATACTAGCTAAATTGGTCATTTACTTAAGCAAATACCACTGCTGATATTATGTTGCGAAAATTATAAAGTCAATAAGTTTGACTAACATAATGAAATTGCTGCCCCCAATATTGAGGAGTAGAATATTCATTGCTAATTTATGACGTTCATATTCTGTTTGTTGATAATAGAAAAGCTTTCAATTTCTGTCCAATCTGATCCCCGTTGCTAATTGATTTAGGTCGCGTAACGATTGATTTTTGGCGCCGTCTTTTCGGTAACGGTTTAATGGCTTCCAAACGTACCGCTGTGGTCAAAGCTTTTCTTTGCTGGCGAGATTCTCTTCCAATAGCTCATCTTTAACTGACGTCAATATTACGTCAGTTCGTTAACCATCTCAAACGAAGTTGGTATTAAGAAATATATTGAGTTTGTGTCAGGTTAACACTTGTGTCAAATCTGGTTCTTTCTCTACGTGACTGGCGTTTTTTTCTTACTATTTGACAATTTATTTAAATAATAAAACGACAGTTGATATAACACACTTAATAAAAGAACAGTATGTCTCATGAAATTTTGCTGTTGTATCCGTTCCTATACCCCGGGCGGTTAGTCTGGCGGTTAAGTGCGTCGTATTTCAATCGAAAAGGTGTAGGTGCGAAACTGGTCGGTAACTAGTCGGTTGTGTCCTTGGGTGATCTGACGATTGCTCGTGTGTTAACCCAATTGGTTTTCCCATTCACGGGGATAAACATGAATATTCTACCCCATACCCGATGGTATTTACCTTGTTTCTTTGGTGTGTATTATTATTCAAATGTGGTTTAATTTCAACTTCTGTCAAAACGACGAACTGAAATAAATATGACAGACATATTTGATTAGCTGCATATCTTCCAGTTAACTTTTGTCGAAACCTTTTAACTTTAAATGGTAAAGGAATGTAAATTTATGTTTTTTATCCAGATTATCTTACAACTTTATATGCATTATGCTTCTAAGAAGTATTGTACTCCAATGGCTATAAGCCTTCAATGACTATTTCTAATATGTCCATCATTTAGATGAAAATAATAACTTCCAATTGAATAGTTTTGGCTCAGACTCTTTTACATATCCATGCATCATGCTAATTTCTAGAACTTTCTTTTCCATCACAGGGGTTCGCAATGCATCGACGTTTGGACCAATATGCCCCCAGGCCCGCAACGGTCCGTTACCCGCCGCCCTGCTTCCAGTTTGGTACCGCGCGAACCATTCCTTGGTGCAGAGAATGCGAATGGACGAGGACTGTCTTTACCTCAACATATACGTGCCAGCCAAACTATACGCTTCAGGTAAACTTGACCTCATTTTACCATCGTTATGTTTGACTTTGATATGTCGCAATTTGTGTGTCATGTGGCGCCGAACGACGGCATATAGGGTAGGCGTTTTTACAAATATGTATACATTTAAAGAGATAAAACTATTTTTTAAACAATTTAATGCATTTGTCACATTTTTAGTGGAAGAACGTAGTGGTTGGGAAATGGGATTGGTACATGTTACAACACCCACAAATTTGAATATAACATTAAATGCCTGTAAAGTTTGCCTGCGAAATACGATATTTATTTGATATTCGTAAAGCAATCCTTTAAATACGACTTTACGCCCTTAACTTTTACTGCGCCGTTTTCCGTTAATTAGTGGTTGATTAATTGCACCCGACCGTGTAAAGTTTGTATGCATCCGGCTGTATAAATGATTAATAATACACGGGAATTCCATTAATATATTCAAACGGACTGACTTTATAAGCCATAATACAACCAGCAGATGTGAGCAATCATCGGCACCACCGTTTTGCGGCTTTGAAACTGTGGTTTTTGAGAAGTTTTCTGAAACCACTCCATATAAAAATCGGTTTTAAGTATTAAGATATGATGTTTATGTTTGTTCACATATATAAAAACAAGGATGAGCAATATCACACGGGTATCGCGGAATTCGTCAAATTA
Source organism: Ciona savignyi (assembly GCA_000149265.1). Classification (NCBI taxonomy): domain Eukaryota; kingdom Metazoa; phylum Chordata; class Ascidiacea; order Phlebobranchia; family Cionidae; genus Ciona; species Ciona savignyi. The sequence continues at coordinate 217,843 of CH000082.1, read as the reverse complement.
CCTCTCGCCCACCTTTGGGTTACCGTATTATAAAATAAGATCCAGCGTCTGGTTTTGGCTCAGCTACCTACGACTGAGGTAACGAATTGGCCACAGCGAGCCTAACAATGGTAAAGTAGAAGCTACATTCTAAGAATGTGCTATTTAAACAAAGTTAACGCTATTATCAAATTGATAACACGCAAATAACAGCACCACTGATAGCACGACAACAACAGTACTTTTAATGACAAAAAGTTTGGAAGAGAATCGTACATTTTGTATAGTTCCTTTCTCGCATGACCGGCAATTTCATGAATTATTCTCCGGAACGAATTGTGTCGTTTAATTGACCGGTAGCGATCGTAATCACCTACCGTCTCATTTTGCTCTCAAAATACGATTCACGTATATTATGCAATAAATTTTAAAGCGGAATTTAAATCCGTCGCGTTGCGGGGGCGCTGATTAAAGCGCTCGACGCAAAATTCTAAATAATTAATCATTCGCCCGTCCTATGCCGTGATTTAGCTCGATTTAGGGAAATGATAAATTCGGTTATTTTAACGTCCCCCGCGCGTCTGCAATCTCATACACCGCGATCATACATTATTGATGGCAGACGGACCTCGTCCCAGTCCGTCCGGGCGTAAAAGCGGCCCAAAGGCCTGCTAGGCCATTGACTTAAATCGGATGAGCTGAGCGCGCTGGAAGCTTTCGATTAGGAGCTTTAATTCAACATTTACAGCTCCCCGCCGGGACCCAGTGTAATGGACTTTGCAGAATTTTTATGATGTTGTTGGGAGCTGTCAAAGAAGTGCACTTAACCTTGGCTCATAAAAGAAACACTTTCGGGTCCAATTCTTTAAAAAAAAATTGTTTAAAGTACGTTTTTTTTTCAACTCCGATGTATTGGCAGCAGCTGCTTTCAGCTTGGCAAAATGAACGTAACATTTTCGTCAACTGTCAATAAAATGTCCCGACAACAACTAGTCCTGTCCAAGTCCTGTTTTATCGATTTCCTGACACAGAGCGAAATAATTAAACGATCTTATCGGATTTAAAACACGTAGTTTCAATAGCGTCTATAATTCGTCCGCCTCTGTCTGCTTTTCGTGACTTACTGTGGCCTTCACCTTTGAAATTTTATTAATGGGACGGAAAATGCATTAGTGTTTCGATTAGAGTATGAAGAAAAACCTGTGAGGGTCAAACCCTGACATTAGAGACGAACCCACGACTGTCTGAGAATACGATAGGAGCCTTATGTTCTTCTCCGGAACCGAATTAATCCTTAAAATACGTGTCAGGTAGAATTGCGTTGCTTAGAGTACGGTTGTGTGGCCGAATGTTAACGCGGCCGATCCATATAACGCGTAGGTATATATAAAACAGTCTTAATAATAAACATATCTTGGGTTTAAAATTTAACCCTGTACAAAATCACTTTGCCTGGATATTATAGAGCGTTCGGTATCCGTGGTACAGGAATAACGGGGTCATACCAATCTTAACCCCCTAAATGCTTTCTGCGTGGTTGTGTTCTCGCAGCATTCAACGGACATTGCCTTGATCTATTGAGATACAACGTGTCTTATCCAGTCGAATAGCTTGGTATGTTTGTGTTTCCCATTTCAGCCGAAAGGTTTCGAATAAAAACTGGTCGTTTACTGGTCTTATAAATCCTTAGGCAAAGCACTTATTCACATCGCCTGGATCCAGTGGATTAATAGGTTGAACTGAAACTTAGGTAACATCTTAACCATATACATCTAACTGCAATCGTTTCGGTAACTAGACGTTGGGCACGAAGTAATCTGATGACACTTGTTCGTCTCATCAGCCCTTTTTTTCCATTCATGTAAAAAACATAAATATCATATCCAAAAACTTTACAAAATATACAACGTACGCTGAAACAGATCGACCTTACTATGGGCACGAGGCAATCAGAGGTTCCACACTCGATGACACAAAATGTTAACCCTATTCTATTTGATATTAGGATAGGATAGGATATTAATGTTTGAACGGAAAAACCAAGGGGGTTAACACACGGGCAATCGTCAGACCATCTGGTGCCCACCGCCGGGTTACCAGAGCTATTGCACTGTGTTGTATATGATAGACACGTTCCTTCAATTTGGTAGAACCCATTAATCCGCTGGGTTCACTGGGTTTAGGCAGTGACCGTAAAGTACCTTGCCCAAGGACACAACCAACTAGATAGCGAGCTGTTTCGCACATGCAACCTTTCGATTGAAAGGCGACGCAATTAACCGCCAGACTCCACAAAAGTGACGACCCAGATAAATTAAAAAAACCGTTTAAGCATATAAGTCAAGGTCCTACTCTGGTAAATTGTGATCTGCGCGGCAATCTAGTCTGGGACCTGTGTTGTATGTGCCTTGTGCTTGAACGTTCATACTACGGTGGCATCAAGATAACGATCGTCCCCATACCATATGGGCCATTTTCGAATTCTGTACCGGAATCTTTCTTACTGGAACAAGTGTCGAACCCGTTATGGTTAATTACTAAGGCCGTTTGAAGTAGAAATTCTTATTTAAACCTGTTTCCTTAACCATTCGGCCACCAAAACCGATTGCCACAATCCAAAATAACACAATTTAAAAAAAGTATAAAACGTTAATAGCTTGATAATGAGCTTCATTTGTCTATAGTACTTAATTAAATAGAATGTCTTTATTGAATATTTTTTTATACGAGCCAAGTTTCGAACCTATGACGCTCGTCTCTAGGACTGTTTTTAACTATTGGTGTTTGTATTAGTTCTTAGCCATTCGGCATCTTTTTTATTTTTTGATCGAGCTAAGTTTCGAGTCCTCGATGGGTCCGTTCCTAAGACCGTTTTAAACTACAATCCTATAAATGAATCGGTCGCGCTAACCATTCGGCCACCGGCATCGAAGAATAAAAGCTGAGAACGTTGGCGCCACCTTCCGACTGGTAGTACCACATCCCAAAAACGTATAACAATGTCAAAAACCTTTTTTCGTGACATTACCAACTTTTACCACATTCAATGGGCTATTTGGAGTGTATCGGCTTTTCGCGGTTTTAAATTTAGCTAATCAATCTTGTTAGATAAATTTAGATTGAAAGTATAGGAAAGCAGGCTGAATTATTGATGCAAATTAAGATAAGGGCTTATTAATAGATACTAAAGTGATTAGTTTTAAGCTTGTACGATTGTCGGGCCAGAGTAAGTGACTTTCAATGTAAACGCTGTGGCACCCAGGCCAAAATCGACGTAGCAATTTTCTGAGTGAAGCAAAAATATAAGCGGCATTTTAAACCGCTAAAATACGAATAGTTGGACTTTCCCATTTGCAAATGAACGCAATTCCGAAAAACAGTGGCTCTTTTTAACAGGTTGGCATATGTGCACGGAAAAGTTTTACGGTAAAAAGTAAGATATTAAAATTCCCTTTAGACAGAAAATTGGATTTTACACTCGACGTCATAATAATTCACACGCATGGATATAACATTAACCTTATATCCCGCTGCTGACGTCAAGTTTCCTTTTTGAACGATGGGAGTAATTTTGAACGACATAATACAGGGTTATATGCGGGAAATGCTATTTTGGGCCGACACCAGTGCTGGCTTAACATGACAAGTTAGTATTCGCGCCGGTAAGCATAAAACCACAGACGCAACGGCATACATTATATAACACAACCCTGTTTTATGGTCGTGTACCCGAATCAATCTTATAGTGTTGAGCCAATTATGCATTCAAAACTAAAATAAAATAAAAAACATAAAAGAACAAAATAAAGTTTAATACAGGATTATGCATTTTGCAAACGTTTCATTTATACTGCCACCATCATTGCAACTGTTATAACTTCTTAAATAACAACATATGAATAAATGACCGAAATCGGTAGCTGCTTGATTGACTGTCACACTTAGCGGGCAGGTTGGCTACCATTGGGTGCCGTTTGTAAAAATTCAACTTTTCTGACGATTTAGCTAAATCAGAAGAAACATGTGACGATTTAGCTAAATCGCTCAATAAATTGACTTTTTAACAAACGGCGCCCCATAGGGTACAAGTTTTGAAACAATGGCCCCTGGTTCTTTGCTATATCCAGTTTTAGTATATGTGAATTGGTCGCGTTGACCGTTCGGCCACACTACAAATCGAAGGGACGAATAAAACCACAAAATAACGTTACAATATTATATTCACTCTTTTCTTCAACTGACTTGAGTTTCGAACCATGTTGAATTGTAAGCAGTCCGTTTATATATAAGGGTCCGGTAAATTAATTGATGAATTGTATACATATCTATATTTCGATATCTGTATCGGTAGCGTGAGTTTGATCACACGTCCGTACTGAAATTCGTCTGTTTTATTGAGCAGCCAGGTTTCGAAATCATGATGGTCTGGTCACAAATACCGTTTTGTAAGGAGACCATTTATATATAGAGAATCCCATAAATTACATAAATTATAGATTTAAGAGACTTTAGCTAAATATGTTAAATGTACATGAATCGGTCGCCAGTGTCATTCGATCAATAGACAATCCATCCATGATTTTTTTTAACCGAGCCAAGTTTCGAACCCATGATGGGCTCGTCACTAGGACCGTTAACCGTTCGGCCATACGACTGTACAACCATTTTCTTACAGAACGAAACAGTCCCAACTACTACAAGAACCCTCTTCCAGTCATGGTGCATTTCCACGGGTACACGTACGCAGAAGGTTCTGGAAACTTCTACGACGGCAGCGTTTTAGCAAGTTATGGGGAAGTGATTGTAGTGACGTTTAACTACCGCCTTGGAGTGTTAGGTAATTTGCTATAGCGTTATCTCGGCGAACAATCAATTATTCTTTCATCTCGTTAATGCAATCTGACCTCACAAAAAGGACTGAACTTAAAATCCCATCACCTTTTTCAAACAAAACAGGCAAAAATGCACTATCGCCACTTTTTTTCACAAAGCTCTGCTTCACTCTTTAATAACTTCACAGCATGAAACACTAACACGGAAGCTTAGAACATGCTGCTTCCCACCGGACAAACATTGGTAAATCTCGACAATTCTTATTCAACAAAACACTCACAAAACCCCCATGACTAAGAGGGTAGCACTCATCAGATACAGCCACACATAAAGATTAATTTTTTTGATTGCACTCCATCTTAAGTAAAGTAATTAGTCCATATATTTTTTTCACGACTTTAGCAAATCGGGTCCGAAAGTCAACCCAATTGTTTCGTAATCCAGGTTTTATGAGCACAATGGAGTCCAATTCACCCGGCAACTACGGGCTTTGGGACCAGGTCGCCGCCCTTAAATGGGTGTCAGAGAACATCGATAGATTCGGGGGTGACCCTAACTCGGTGACGGTGTTCGGGTCTGGGGCCGGGGCCTCCTGCATCGGACTTTTAATGGTGTCTGTTCAGTTGGACGGTAAGTTGAACGTTAGTGTAGTCGAATGATTAGCGGGCCCGATTCATATAGAGCATGTGGTTTTAAAACGGTTCTTGTTACGACCCTGGTTGGAAACTTACACCGGCCAAAATTAGAGCTTTAGTAGTGGTTTAGTAGTTCAACGAAAATGCGAATTTCGCAGTTCATTCATTACATCGGAACCCTTCATATTTGAGCACGCATTGTCATAGTAGAATACAGTAGCGCGGTATCATATGCCACACACACACCCAACATTTGCTGTCATGAGTGCAGCATTCATTACCAACGTTTTCTCTCTTTGCCATAAAGGTTACATGCGGGGCAACTTCACCGAAGGTACATCAATCAACGATTGTATGTGCTACGTTGAAAGTAATGCATGTGTAATGATAAATTGCTTAAAAGCGTCGACTGCTAATTCTTCCTGCCTTGCATTTTACGTGATTTCGAACCAGCACAATTATTTTATGCATGGCTTGTGGAACGAGCTATGTGCTGTGCACGTGTGTCGCAACAAAATATGCGTTGGTCCATGATCGGCAGCTCTACAACGTCCAGAGTTCGATATATTTATCTACTAGATAGAAAAGGCAGAGGGACTGAAGTACGACAGATTAGTTTAGTGGGTTAGTGCGTCGCCTTTTAGCCGAAGGGTTGCAGACTCGAAACTGATCGCTAGGTAGTAGGTGTGTACCTGGGCAAGGCATTTAACGGACATTGCCTGAACCCATTGGATTAATGGGGTCTACTGAATTGAAGGAACGTGTAAACCATATACAACACACTGCAATAGTTCCGGTAACCATATGGTGAGTGCGAGGGGATCTGATGATTGCCTGTGTGTTAACGACCCTTGGTTTTGTCTTTCACGAGGATAAACATGAATATCCTATCCATTTGTAAAAGCACCTCTCGCTGATTTTCTGAGCTACTAAAATGTGTGTTTAACCGAATAATCCAATGAATTCGTGCGAGCACTGTGGTTTCTCTTATAGTGAAGGACAAAGGCGCCCAGTTAATAAGAAGATTAATCACCGTTGACACAACTTCACCGGTTTAGTTAACACATTGATTTAGTGACTGACAAAAGAAACATAATGCCGTAGAAAATACAAGTATTTTAAACGTTTTAATCTATCATTTATTTTACTCATCCATCTTTTATGCAACAACCGCAAAATGTTGCCACATTTTGGCTGGGTACCTTAAACAGACGACACTCGTATTTCCATTTTGTTTGCATGGTTGTATCCTGCCGAAGGCTCCACATTTTTTGGCTGAAAAGTGGTGTACATATCGTATTAACATGCTATATGCACATCAGAATGGCATGATCAACTGTGTTATGCTTAATAACTTGATTCGTTAAAGTTTTTTTTTAATTTATTTTTAAAGTTTTTTTTATATCGTCGTTTTATCCGAGATTTGTACTTTCTTTGTAGAATAGATTTTAATTACCTTTAAAAAGCGGAAAACAATATTTTAAAGTAAAAAAAACGAAAAAAACAAACAAATTTAAAAACGCTAACTTTGACGATTTACAGCGTACTTTCAACGAGCTATTTTGCAAAGTGGAACTGCTTTGGCTCCGTGGAGTATGGTACGCAACCCTAGGCAGCAGACGCTAGGTCTCGCGCGCGCCCCCAGTGTCAACTGCTACCGCGAGTCGTCCAGAGAAATGGTCGAATGCTTGAAGGGAAAATCGTGGAGGTAACTTCGTTTTCTGGTATTTTTGGTGATAGCTGCGGATGTTTATGTTTGTTTCCATAAAAGGGTACCACGGGGCTAAATGTTACATTGCCCAATCTACATGTGCTACATATTGCTGACAGCTCAATTAGTATTCATTGTTGGTTTCCCCCCGACAATGCTCAACTATAATCACCTATAATGATCACTAAAGCAGCTGCAATCGATTTTATGTAACATAAAACATAGTTAACTGTAACAACCCGCCGCTGGAACAAATAATCCCTGGTCACTCTTAGCATTGGGTGTTTTAACACGGGAAATCGTTAGACCAACGCTAATGTGTAGTCAGGATTACAATTCATGTGTATAATATTATTTAGTTTTATATTAATTTCCATGACTTCAATCTGTGTCTGTTATTGCCTTTCTAATTGAATAAAGTCTCTGGTTTGGAACTCGTCACCTTTAAGGTGCAGATCTGGCGCGTTAACAAGCGCCCTCTTACTTAATATGTTTCGACACAAACTGAAATATATTTGTTTTAAAACCTAGCACATACTCCTTGCATAAACAGTGTATGAGCACGCGTGCGCTTGCGTGTGTGTTTGTTTTGTTATTTTTCTTACGAAAACGCTGCAATTCTATTGTACTATGTTGGATATAATTTCCATGGAAACAATCCGTTTGCTGTACGACAGGGATCTTATCAGCGTGGCGATATCCACGGAGCCCTATGATCTGGCCTTCAGTCCTGTGGTTGACGGACAGGACATGTTTCTCGTCGACAACCCGTTCAATCTAATGGAAAAGGGGGAGTTTCTCAATTATCCGGTAGGTGTCGTCATACCCTAACTCCGTATACGGTCATGTGGACGAATGGTTAACGTAACCGATACACATACCTACTCTTATATAAAAAAACGTTCTAGTAACGAGCCCATCATGGATTCGAAACGTAAATTTGAAAAAAAAGAAAAAAACAAAAGAGTGATTAACGCGACGACCGGTACATATACCAATTCTTTACAAAAACTGGTTTAGGGACAACTCCGTTATGGGTTTGAATCTTGGCCCGGTTAAAAATTAACCATTACCCTAAATCCACCATTTTTATGAAGAAAAGAACAGATAAAAAAAACAAATTTTTTGATCATAAAGAAGCAGTTCTTCAGGCATAAACCAGAAACAAACATAACCAACTAAAATATACAAAAGATAGTTTGACGATTACCCGTGTGGTAATCCAGAGGTTTAATCGATTGTATGTATTTTCCAAAATATACAATACACTGCAAAAGCTCCGGTAATCCGATTGTGGGCAAGAGGTGATCTGACGATTGCCCGTGTGATAAAGCAGTGGTTTAAAATTCAAATATTATAGCTATTTCTCCATCTTATTCAATATTGCAATAGCTTTGGTAATCCGATTGTGGGCACGAGGTAATGCGGCGTTTTTTTACGGATATCTTTTTCTTCCTACATATAGGGGATAAACATAGCAATTTAATCTCGTCCTTTTCTTTCTTTTTTCGAGATAATATCTAAGTCTGAGATTTTGCTCTTGCCATACAAATGTTTAAATATATTTGTTTGACAATATATAGCGCACTTTTCTCCAAAGCTTCCTTCGTAAACGTTTTTCGATCAATATCATTGTCCACGACGCAGATGCGCCTTCCCATTTTAGCTCCGATTACACGGCGGTGATTGGATTAACATCTTTCAGTCTGGGACGCCAATTGCGCGATTTTTTGACTCTTACTGAAACCGCCGAGTTTAATTAACCGTCTTGCTGTGGCACGAATCGTTGTCAATCGCATAAATATTAGGAAATTTGTATTTTTAAATTTTGAATTAAATTCGGGAATAAACTAGTGTCAACCACCACTTTTCAAAATCCACTTTTGAATATCCCCTATATGCTTCTGCATGCAGAAACGATCGGGTTTCCGGGTCACTGAACTAAACGATATAGCTATGTCTTCTAAATAAATTGTTTACGTTGGAATACAAAAAATACAACAAACAAAAATAAAAATAAATGTTTTTTTATAGTATTTCGGGCTTTTCACCCGGTAAACTAGGATATTTTATGAACTATATTTTTCAGTTTTATTTTATCATTTTTGCACATTTTTAATTTAAAGTAAACTGTCCTTGCTAGTTCTAAGATATAGAAAAACTAAAAATATAAATCAAAATCCCGAAAAATGGTCGTCGTGCATATGTTCCCTTGCTTGGCGGGAGTTTTTTTGTGTGGTTTACCAAAAATGTGCCACTGCATCTAATACGTATTAAAGACCACATTTTAATTTTTAACGCAATATTGTATTTATTCCGGTTATTATTGGGCGTTAAAAGTTTAGCTGTTTTATATGTTTAGTGATAAGGTATTATATTATTACTGTATATTTATTCTTAAATTTTATATTTAAGGGGATTTCCCATAATAATAAAGTATGGAGAGTATGTTTATTCATTACCTAGTTTAATTAAATGGCTACGATTTTCTTTACAATTTAAGTTGAATAATTCTTACCAGTGCCGACATATGGACTGTTAAAGAATAATCGGCGCTGAAAATTCACAAAACAGCCGTCGTGCTTAAATTCTTAAAAAAAAGTCAGTAGGGAAATTCCCTGACTCAATTCACCCAAAATGTGAAATATCCAAACCACTTTAGCTAACACTTCCAGAAGATGTCAATTAATTTGTCGTTTTTTTCCGTTTTATATAATGTGTAAATGAGACTTGTCACCAGTTTTAGTGAAATAAAAATTGTGGGGATTTCCCGGGAAAATGGAAAAACTCTTTCATAGTAGTGTATTTATTCTTGCCGAAGCATATCTATTCTGGGGATTTCATGGATAAACTGGGTTGTTTTGATTAAAATTGTGTTTTTTTTCAAATCAATGTTGCATATTTTAAATTTTCTTAAAAAAAATCGGCATAATTTTTACATTTTTTCCGATAACGGGATTTCTTGTTAAGGATTTTATGAAATTAAAAGTCAGTGCAAACTATGGACATGCCAGTTAGACTTCATAAAAGTTTAAACCTCAATGGATTACCCGTTTATACCTATAAAGGCGCATAAATATAAAGTTATGTGGAAGTTTCCGGAATGGAAAAAAATATTTTGAGAGTTGTTATATAGATTGATATATAATCAATGTATTGCCCGGGAAGTATCAGAACAGCTCGCAGTATTCAAACAAAGATCAACTCGTACATTTATACGAGATACGAGAGGAATATAGATCGCCATTACAGCATCTTCAACAGTAAACTCAAGCCGTACGGTTTAGGAATTATGTCAAGCGGTACGGCTTACGATACAGCCAAGCGTTGCGAAACTGTACGGTTTAAGAATAATTCGAATCGGTTCGGTTTCCGTATAATGCAAAACCAATTTTCGATCATGAGTCTCTATCCACCGCGACCTTACTTCTCCCCTTTTCAATCGATTCTCATCATGGTTTCGCGCCAGTCGATAAAAGCAACGGACCCGCCTCGGCTAATGGCTTCGGCGGCCTAATCTACCTGTTTGCGCCGGAACTCGGCCAGAATAAAAACCCGAGATCCACTAGTCCGAACAGGCGGCTGTCACTTTCAGGATACCCTCAACTTTTATTCAAATTTTATTGCCGGAAAATAAAAACGCTTCGAAAAAGTTGGGAACCCATATCGAACACTGACTGAATTGATGAACCAAAACACCGGTTTTGCGTTATTTCTATTAAATAAACTTAATCCCAGGTTATGATTGGGGTATCCCCCGGTGACGGATTTGGCTACCTTCGAGACCGAATTCTCTACCCTTCCGGAAAATCTTTCGGATCCGATCTGTCAACGTTCTTATCCACATCCACGAACTACATGTACGTCAGCTGTCCATGTCGTTATCGATCACCTGTTTTATTTTCTCGTTTATTTTGTAAACTTATTTTCACTAATTATGTGTGGCGTCATAAATGCTTATCCTTTTGTAATTTGTGGTTGACTTGGTCATGCTGGTTAGTTTAGTTGGTAATTGCCCAGCGGTTTGCACGCACCGAAGATGTCGATTTCAAAACCCACCGCTGACTGTCCATTTAGAACAAATCGAGTTGTTAACTGTTGAATTTATTTGCATAAGAATGATTCCTTATAGTAAAATCGATTTTTCTGTCCTTAACCGAGCTGTATAAATCCATGATTTATTTTTTTGTTTTAAATACATAACTTAGTCGATTGATTTAATTTTTCTTGTGGTTAGCCAAAAAAAGCAAAATTGTGCGCTTAGCGCGAGTTGGGGGTCTTAGGCGGAAACCCTACGTGCAATGTGGAAATTAATCTACTTCGGTTGAGGGTGTTGTATTAACAAAATTGAGGGTGTTGTATTAACTTCAAGTTCATTATATGCGCAGGAAAACGAGTTTTGACGTTGTGGTCGCCAAGTTCACCGATTCGTTCTACGACGACAGCGAAGTTCCGCTGGAGGCGATAGAGAAACTTGTTCGGTTCATATACACTGACTGGGCAGATAGGTGAGCGCGATATTATGTTTTTTTAATAGGATGAACGTCTAAAAAGTGTTTTTTTTTAGTTCTAAGTATTAGTGTGCCATTATAGTAGTTCTTAATCAACCCAGGTAATAAATTATATTGGTTTATTCCAATAGAATGGTGGTGACTTTCCGAAAGTTCAAACGTTCTTTGTCCATGTAACAGCGCGGTAATGTTTTTTTTGGCCGGCTAATTTTCAAACCCGCCATTTCACTAGGACCGTTCTTTAAATAAAATCACATTTATAAATCGGTCGCTCCAACCATTCAGCAGCCACACGCCAAGCGTTTTTTAACGTTTTGAGTTTTGAACCAATAATAGGCTGGCTGGAATACTTGTGCATCACCTTGTGATAAATCCTCCGGCATACTAATTTCCCACATCAGTTATCGAACGTAATCGAATGTAAACCCTGCAGTGCTTATCATTCAGCGAAAACATGAATGACTCGACCGTCAACACATACATTGTGCGACTCATGGTCCGCGTAACATTTGTCTCCAAACGTAATCCCTCAACACACATATACGGGGTAACTCCAATATAATGACCGAACCATGCAATTTACCGCAGGGAAAACCCGATGAGGTTAAAGTCTTCTCTCATGGAGCTGTACACAGACCGGCAGTTCGTAGAACCAGCTGTACGCACCGCACTGCACAACACGAATTACAAGAACAACGCTTTCTTCTACACCTTCTACCACCACCCAGGTAGGATTTGTACGGTTGGGGGGTGGACGTTCGGTCAAGGGGTTTTTCGTTGAGAAAAAATAAACCAGTGGATTAATGTATTTTACCAAATTGAAGGAACGATTGACTCAACACACTGAAATATAGCTCCGGCAACTCGACGGTGTGCTCGAGTTAATCTGGCAATTGCATGTGTTAAAGCCCCTTGCACTTTCCCATTCACAGGGATAAGCATAAATATCCTATCCTAAGTAATCGTCTTTAACACTCTGCATTTACTATAGCTTGCGTTATACCGCGCCTTCTTAGTGTTTTTAATCCTGAGCTATAACCTAACTTACCGATTTTTACGATACTCTACTCCTAGGTTGGCGACCGCGTCTGATGTATTTATTTATTTAGTATTAGAATTATTTGATACGGTGTCGGGATAAATAAAATAAACTACCCAAGTAAGTCTTATCTTTCACATCAATTATTGGAACGAAATTGGCTTAGATATATGGCGGGAATCACGTGGCGCCATTAATAAGGTGGATATGTCATAACTAGCCACGGTGCGGGAGATTTATACTCACGTCAAGGTGCGCAGACTTTCGTGCCAAAGGATCAAATTTCATCAAAATCCGTAAAGTAAATAATAAACCAAAAAAACGTAGTTAAGGTATAACTATAAAAAAAACTTAAATAAGGTATGAACAATAAAAAACGCAAATAAGCTATAAACAATAAAAACCTAAATAAGATGCAAGCAATAACAAAGTTAAAAGAACAATTTTCTACTTAGGGAAAGACCCCAACAGGTCTTGGATAGAATCAGCACTGGGGGAGCAAGATCCCTTTGTGTTTGGCGCCCCGCTCATGGGGAACTCTGCTGAGACTTTGTTCCCGTACAACTACACCAAGGATGACATCATGATCAGCACTGCTGTAATGACGTATTGGACCAACTTCGCGAAGAACGGGTAAGGAGGTGGATTTTCTTAGTCGATGTTGAGATGTGGACAACCAATATAAACGGTGTAGCTTAGTGTAAAACTTGATGGATTGGTGGGTTATTTGCTACATACCCGATCTGGGCGTTGAAAAAATGTTGTTAACTTACCACGTTGACTATTTGTACTTTATTCTAATTCATTTTAGGTGTTTTTGTCCGTTATAAGATTATGTAAATTTTGAATACAGCTGATTTAAACAACTTAATCACGTTATATTGAAAGTTATATTTGGTAAAGCTGGATAGTTAGTTAGTCGGTTGTGTTCACACTTATAGGTGAACGAGGTGACAGCTTTTCCAGAACTACCGTTGATTTATTTGTTTATCCTCTGATGCAAATAAACTTTTCTGAACCTAGCGGATTAATGGGTTCTACTAAATTAAAGGAACGTGTGAATCATACACAACACACTGCAATAGCTCCGGTAACCCGACGGTAGTTGCGAGGTGATCTGACGATTCCCCTTGTGTTAACCCCCTTGGTTTTCCCATTCACAGGGATAAACATTAATATCCTGTCCTATCCTAAACACAGTAAGCTGTTTAAAATAATCGTTATATAATAATGTATGGTGTAAAAAACTTATAAAGATCTTATATAAAGTTGATAGCGAATACTCATTTATGCCCATGTTTAGTTTCCATGGGTTCCCATTTCGCATATTATTAGTTTTCCATAACACAAACAAACAGCGGTTGACCGATTGCAGCCATTAAACCAAAGAACGGATGATGTTAAATTTAACGTAAAACAGCTAAGTTTCACCATTTCCATTTAACAGTGACCCGGGCAAAGGAAAGAAACAGCAGACCCGGTTCATAACAGAAAAGGCGAATTGTTTCGAGAACGTGGTTTGGCCTCAGTATGAGGAGGCGGGGAGACAGCATCTGAAAATCTCCACCAGTCCCGAGGTTGGCTCTCATTACCGGGCACAGAAGGTCGAGTTGTGGAGGTCGTTTCTGCCAAGTCTTTCAGGGGTAAGTGGTCACTGGACTAAGTCGTATGTACGGTCGTTTGCCCAAATGGTTAAAGCTATAGATATATATACCGACTTTCATGCCACAAAACGGTCAAAGCAATGGTGGCATCGTGGTTTGAACCTAAGCCAGGTAAAAAAGCTTTCAGGGTGTTGTCAAGTGGCCGAATGGTTAGCGCGCCGATTTATATAGAATTTCATTTCCAAGAAGGTATTGACGAGCATTACACGGTTTCGAAACTTAGTGCAAATGCGTAAAAGTTCGGTGAATTCAATAATCAGATATCAGGTTACCATAGCGATTGCAGTGTGTTTTGTAAGATTGAGACGACATTTTTATTTAACCCGACAGACCACTCTTACACCAACAACCACCAAACTTTTTCGTAACGACACAGTCGTCTAGCTACCAGTTGGTTCGATGCAAGAAACTTCCAACTGTAGGTTCGATGTTTACCGACTAAACTAACCAGTCAGTGCTTAATTTATATCGAGATATTTTGATCGACTTGACATCAATCCTCTTTGGATTGGAACTCGATTTTAAAAGTTAACTTACAATATTTAGATTCACTCTCTGTGGTCGGATTTTGTAGCGATTAATCTTTTTAACTTATATTGGTAAAGATGCTTCTATAATCCAACGTGTATTTATTACAATTATATATATATAATATATACTGTTTCTTAATTATTGGTATGAGATGACCAATTGACCCAATTACTCCACAGGTCCCTGAAGGTCGTTCATCTATCGGGGACGGGGTAAATCCCCTCAAGCCCCCACGCGCCGAACCCCCAACTATATCGCCGGGGACCAAAACCCCAATTTGGCGACCCCGAAAGTATGTGTGTTTTCTTTGTATTTTTTATTTGTTTCTGTATTAACACGCACGTTTATTTTATCAATCTCTCGGGATGTTTAATCAATTAACATATGCGTCAGCGTGGTTCTAATTTTCGTGCAACTGTTGTACGTATTTCTCCGTTGTATTTTTACCAGGAAGACGTACGTTTAATACCAATCTTTATTTAAGACCAAAGTTTTATATGCTTGTTTCTAATAGCCGTGGTTTTATAAGAAAATACGTATCAAGCTCTAGTAATTGGCCCAACGGTAGGGCGTAAAGATAGCGTCCTGAAGAACCATAAATAATCTGTGACACCTCTAACAGTGACACGCTAACGAATCACCGATCCCAACCGAAACCAAGTACAAGCGAGACCAATGGTTTGTCCCTCCAACTGAACATTACATTAGCTGTGGGATTTGTACTGCTGTTTTTGAACATCATCGCGTTTGCAGTTGTTTCGTACCACAAGGAGAAGGACAAATACAAAATAGACGTAAGTACAGTCAAAACTTAAAAAAATTATATAAATACGTACAGTCAAAACTTAAAAAAATTATATAAATACGTGTGCATGATGCAAGAGTTATCACCTGCAAACCGATACGTTTACGTTTATTATTATTAGACTTGCACATTGTAAATATAGGAGCTTTCCAAAGGTTTACTATATATTGTACAATATGAATGATCTTAGATGCGCTGCCCAATGTCTGGTTATCTAAGCTATTACCGAGTGTTGTTTATGTCAAATACATTGCTATAGTTTTGTTTCACACAGTAATTCCATCGGAGAATGTCACGCCCAATAAATGCCTCGTTTCCATGAACCAACCGATTGGCCTGGTGGCTTAGTGTGACTTCTTTCAGCCAAAAGGTTGTACATCGGAAACTGTTCGCTGTCTTGTCGGCTATGTCATTGGGAAAGGCACTTAACGGATATTGCCTGAAACCAGTAAAGTAATGGGTTCTACCAAATTACAAATGTCTAAAATATATACAACACACTACAATAGCCCGGTAAACCGACGACGGACGTGAAGTTATCTGACGATTGCCCGTGTGTTAATTTACATTTTCCTTTCACTCGGATTAACATGAATATTATATCCTATCCTATCCTCGCCACTAAGTAACGGTTGGTTTCGATATAACCTTTCTACTGATCGGCTTTTGTATGAAAAAGGACAAAATTTGCTCGCATTCAAGATAAAAAAACGGAGTTTAGGTGACGAGCACTTTATAACCAAAGGTGACGAGCATAGGTGACGAGCATTTATAACCGTGACGAGCATTTATAACCAAACTTAGTTCGGTGAAAAGGTTGCCTGAGATCAACAAAAAAATGTCCATTTTACAGAAAAAATATCTTTCCATAAAGAGTGAACCTTGATAGATACGTAACATTCCGAAGCCTGTATTTTAGCTAGTACTGATAACGCGCACGTACTGTTCATGTTTATCACGTGCCGCTGTCAAAATAACTCGACCTGTGTTTTGTAGAAACTGAAGTCCGAGCTTCGGATGTTCAAGAAGAACCAAAAAATCTCGGAAAACCAAAAAATAATGACCAGCGGCCATACCACGCTCGAATCGCGTCTCGGGTCCGATCCGAAGGCATTTTCTAAAAGCGCGGATTCGTCGCCGCACAAACCGTTTCTACCGGAAATCGCGAACGGAAACCCGGCCAAACGACAAGCGGAGCCGATGTCTTTGAAGTTTGACCCGAGGGTGGAGCGAAGGGGGAGCCCGACCGTCAATCTGAGCCCCAGGAAGGGCGGGGACGGTGCGTTCGCGCCGAAGAACGGAGACTGCAGGGCCGACATCGCGTTCCTGTCGCCACAGAAGGGTGGAACCTCAAACGACAGCGAACGGGAGAGCGTACTCAACTACTGGTCTCGGAGCGAGTGTGGGGACGACAGTGGAGCCAGTGGGACATACAACCCAATGGCTGATGCTGAGAAGGGGAAAGTGGCGCATTCTTCGACAAAGTGGCCGCCGATAATCGTCTCGGATTACGACCGAAACCAACACATTGCGGGAAGGTGTCGTTCCGCGTTGCCGTTCTGCAATCGAGTCGAGCAGGATTTCTCGCCCGCTGAATTTTACGCGGAACCGGCTACACTGAACCGACACATGCCGAGTCAGCGGAGGATCGCCGACATAGAGAGATACGCTACCGCGCCCCGGAATCAAAACTCCGAATTTCGGCAGAGACCGCTGGAAGGGTTCAGTCGACGTCACACAATGGACTACCTGCGCAAGGAGGCAGCACCTCTTCCGGAAATAACAAAAACAATATTCGAAGCCAGCCCGCCCACTGTCCACGATTCGGTCGCCAGCATAACTAAACCGTCAAAAACCTGTGTAGCCGTTCACACTACGTCCACCGGCACATACAGTTCAGTTACAACGAAATTATAAATTGTCCTGAAAAGAACTACCCGACCTATTAGACCAAATTGTGATACAGAATCCACATGTTCACATACATACCAGGCACATACATTGTTCTTCCGGCGGGTTAGCCCAGTCGGTTAGAACT
>CH000082.1:150548-199997 GCA_000149265.1 Ciona savignyi | reverse complement strand
GTAAAAGACAGTTAGTGGACGTCGCCTGAACTAGTTGTATAAGCGGTGGAACTATAAGAACGTTTCAATCATTTACAAAATACTTCTCTAATTGTGCCGTTAACCTGACTGTGGCCACGAGATAATTTGAAGAAATCACATGAAATTCCTTAATTTTCCATACCCGCGGCTATAAAACTTAAATGTCCTAAGCTGTATTTCCTACAACAACCAAAATACTTAAAAAAATAATGACATAAAAATACAAGCAATGTGAATCCGGTAATCGACACCGTCCGGGCGTTTAAGAAAGCTAAAACCGTCGTTGATATTATAGTAGCAGAAGAACAACGACAGCACAGAATTATGTGGTTCCTTACTTTATCCGTTGGTGACCATTGACGGGGGGACTAAAAGGCGGAGATACGGAACTACGGAATTTAATTCCCACCCTTTACCTTAATACTAACATTTAGTTTAAAACTACATAGATCCGGACAATTAACCATCAACGACAATTATGGTATTGAGGTTTTAGGTCTATAAAGGGGGATGTTTATCCAGTCTGTATTTAATTTTCGAAATTCCATATTGTCGCCTTTTAGTATTTACCTCCATTGGTATCTAACTGTCACCAGCCTGTTCGCAGTGCTTGGATAAATCGCTGCGAATGCCGGACTGGTGTTTTGTTGTTTTTTGTTCGCCTATTTTGTATCGCTTCATTAATGTACAACGCACATGCGAAAGCTGTTTAAGTGCGAGATTAAATTATTTCGGTATCAATTTTTCGTGTTGTCATTTTAAAGCTGAATTACGAGATTTACGCCCATACTCAATGTACTTCAGGACAGCACATAAAATAGACTTGACGTAATCTAGACTAACTAAATTGGCCAATTAAATAATTATGTTACGCGCGTTTAGATAGAAAGCAGTTGCATTAGGGTTAAATATTTCCGAAATTAAATTATGGTTTTAGCAGGCTTCCTTTAATCATTATAACACTTTTTAAAAATGGCCGATGTGCTAGAAAATACTTTTAGGCGGATATCATCAGAAAAATACCCCCAACTACGATCGGAAATAAACCAGATAGGTTAAATGACCACACTCGTCTAAACATGTATGGTAAAAATGTATTGTAAAGTAAGTTTACTTCAAATTGGTTATGTTGTTATCTAATACAACCTGGTATCTCGAATGCGTTGCATACTTAGATTTGCGATTAATATGACATCACAATTAAACATCCCAATTTTTTTATTCTCAATATGTACATGATAACAAACATAAATACGATAACATTTAAAGTAATACCCCAAAATTCAAGTTATTACAAAAAAGGTAGGAAAATATATATTAACACATGTAAAATGCACGATTATAATAACGCAGCGTCAAAAAAGCACTGATTTGAAAGTACTAGTTATAAAATCGACAACCTGTACTACGAAACGCAGTTCAGCAAAGGCTAAAATCTCACGCAGTTCAGCAAAGGCTAAAATCTCACGCAGTTCAGCAAAGGCTAAAATCTCACGCAGTTCAGCAAAGGCTAACATTATGCATAATGTTTCTTTTTTTCCGGGTAAATGTTGTTAAAGTCAAAACAGTTCACCAGACAGTGCAGATGCATGCTGACGAAATTTCTATTTTAGTTTTAGATGCGAGGTAAATAAAAAGTCACTGTGATCGTTAAAAATAAAACTGGCAGAAATTAGAAAGGGGACAAAACTGCACATTGAAGTTTAAAAACACATTGTTATTATGATAGATATCAAATTAATCCAGTGGTGTAATGTCGCTCAACCTTATTGGGTAAATAAGAGGATATTCATGTTTATTTTAGTAAATAGGAAAATGCAATTGGCAATAACACACGGGCAATCGTCAGATTATCTCGCGCCCACCGGCAGGTTACACGAGCTATTGCAGTGTGAGCTATTGCAAAATTTACACGTTGCTTTAATATTATTAAATCCCATTAATCTATTGGATTAAGGTAATGTCTGCTAAGTACTTTGTCCAACCAGCACCTAACCGACTAGCTGGCGAATAGTTTTGTATCGGCAACCCTTCGGCTGAAAGGCGACGCACTATTCCACCAAGCTAATCGGTCGCACGAAGGTAGCGGCTCACAATGCTTTTGCGCAGAGTATGCGCGTGTTAGGCCTAGATGTGGGATCGAGGTTCCAAAGGCCGATGTATGTATTGGTTGGTGCGGTTCGTACACGCATCGTCATCGCGGTGGTTAGAGGATCGGATTTCGGATAGCCAGGATACCAACTGCCGTTGTAGGATGGCAGTCCAGCGCTTGAGGACATTGATCCGTTCTGGTAAAAAAAAACACTTTTTCAGAGTTGGGTTGGTTAAATTAAAACACAAGTGGAATATATTGAAACGTGTACGGTCAGCGGCTAGCACAATTTACCCCGTTTAAATACATAGATAAGAAACAATACGATACTTGGTATTGTAAAAAAACGCTTGAGCAACTTGCAAATCTTGGTAATTGTTATGAAATCTATACTATAATAGAACACACCAAGTTGCCATAAAATTACAAATGTGTTAATACACCAACCTTTGGGTTGTAGTTCGTTGCTAGCCAAACTGCAGCAAACACTTTATCAACAGCGCCGATCGTAGCATTGATGTAACTATAGACTGCATCATACATCCCCTTGTCTTCAATGTCCACTAACGCAGCACTGAGGTTTCGACACACCGTGTCGGCTTCAGCTAGAGTTCTGGTTCCTGCTTTGCTTGGCTCCGGCATCCAAATAAAATTTCTTTTTTGTATAATGCCCGCCCCTTTAAAAATGTTTTTTTATACATTCTATAAACTAAACTGTTGACTGGAAAATATTTATTCTCCGAAGTTGATTAACAACGCTGTATTGTCAAATCAATGGTTCAATCCATTAATCCATTATGATAATTTAAAAGAGCTTAATCGAATCAGGAAAAAAATTAACTTGACTAACCTGAGTAGCTGATCCAATCCACAACCAAATTCTCATGCCAGTCGTCCTCTACAGTTTCCTCCAATTGAAGTATAAAGCCGTGTATAAAGATTTCGGTCACTCTCACATAGTATTCGGAGAGCACAGATACATTTTTGTTCCGAACTGATGCGTCGATTAGAAGCGGTACGGAATCCAAGCACATCATGTATCGGACAAATGCCTTTTTCTTTGGAGATTTTTGTGAGAGAGATAGATCAAAACTTCCACTCTGAGTAGTCAGTAGTTCTAAAAAACGCAATATTTAAAAAAATAAAATAGGTTTATTTTAAAAACCTTACCGGATACAGCCATTTCCAAACAATAAGTAATGACGAACAGAATGAAGAATTTCATGATTATTTTTTCAAATATGCAAATAGGAGTCCTAACCTGCAATGCAATATTTAGTATAATATTTAAAAAATAAATTAAAAACACCCCTTCTTTAAAAAAGTATTAAAATGCAGCTTGTACATACATGTCGCCATCTAAAATGTATACCTGCCCTTATTGTAATACATGCATCTAATATAGCCAACATACGCGCAAGTACCCGTATATTAACAGGAAAGCTAAAGGCAAAATCTTGTTTACCTGACTTTTCTACTTAAGTTTTCAACCCATGATGGGCCCGTCATAACGAACGTTTTAATATAGAAATCTTTATATGAATCGGTTGAGTTTACCACTTGTTTACACGACCATTCTATTTAGGGGAGTTTTTTATTATTATTTTTAAACGGGTAAAGTTTTGTACCCACAACGGGATCGTTACTAACATAGTTTTATTTTATAAAGAAGTGGTATATTAATCGGTGGCGTTCTGCCACACAAACTGTGTATTTCTGAAAAAAATAAATTACTGGGCTTAGTTTCGAACCTATAATGGGCTCGTTGCTAAGACCGTTTATTGAATGTAAGTCGTTATATGTATCGGTCGCGGTAACCATTATGCCGTACGATCGTACTGTTTTTGGCAAATTTGGTAATATTTTACCATAGGTATATGGTAATCGCCTTCCAGTAGTTTGACTCAAAATTAATATACAGACCCTTTAATTTACTCTGGTTTGACTGGCAACCACAGGGGTACGATTAACCAACTAAAACTATATAGTTAGAACATAAAACGTATGGCCCATCAACGGTCACGCCAGTCCACCACTAATATTTAAATCCCTTTTGAGTGCCCACTATATGTTTCTACATGCAGAAACAATCGGGTTTCCTAGTTTTGTAAAGACTTTTGCAAGTTGGAGATAGAGAGCAGGCCAAAACAAGCTGTAATTACCCTTAAGCCTAATCGTACCTTTAAAACGAATCTTCTTTGAATTAGAGCGCCGAAAAGATACAGCATCACAAAGCATCCAGTCAATAAGGAAACGCAGGAATTCTTTACAACAAAACAACAAGATGGCATTTCGTAACACACAAGGAAGGCGACGAATTGTTTACGATGGTATGTACAGTAACATGATATTTACTGTTCTAGCCTGCTCGTAAATAACAATAGGAATAAGATTCATTTCGGGCAAGATTTGATTCACAGCGCAGCACCTTAGCGACCTAGGCCTCAAAGATGTCGGAATACCTCCCAGGTAATTCATTTGGCCTAAAAAGAAGTCTTTGTAATCCCAAAAGTAGGCGTATTTGGAAAGAAATATAATATAACATAATAACATCGGATCAAGTGGCCCTTTTTGTCGAAAATTTGCGTTCCTTTTATTGTTAATCTTAGCTTAATCAAATACAATGGCCAGACGCGAGGAGTACAACTTCTACTACGTTTACATAGCCATATTTTGGAAAAGTGGTCTAAAGTAAATATTTAGAGAATTTGTTTGCTAGTAGCTTGCTCAATATCGTTGGTAGCTCTTGCAGAACAGTGAGAATATGGCCTTTAAATGAGCAAAACAAATGCTACTTCTAATAAGGAAACTGTTATCAGCGCGTATGTGTAAAGGGCGCTGATGGTTAATGTGGAGGATTAAAACTAGCCAACTAATAGTGGCAATACTAATCTTATTATTAAAACCGTGACTTGGAATGGTATTGCGTCATAATGCTCTGATATCGCTATTATTGCGTAACAATGTACTCATTAGAAAGGCAAACAGTATAAACACAGAAATAGAAAAGGGGATGCATGTTAATGTTTGGTAAAACTGAAAATCATGTGAAACTGTTCTTGTATATTTTAATAAATCGGTAAGTGTCAAGATGCGTTTT
Organism: Ciona savignyi; assembly: GCA_000149265.1. NCBI lineage: Eukaryota > Metazoa > Chordata > Ascidiacea > Phlebobranchia > Cionidae > Ciona > Ciona savignyi. The sequence continues at coordinate 194,784 of CH000082.1, read as the reverse complement.
AAACGAATAAAATAAAATAAATTTTAATTTTAAAGGCCTTTGCGGTTTTACAAGATAAGTACAAGCAGAAAAGCCTTTATGGAAATAAAATTGATGGTCTAAAATTATTGAATACATTTTCTGTTTTCAATAAGATAAAATTGCTTAATATATAATTAAACTGTAACGGGCTACATGACTAAAAGTTTTGGTGCATTTATCTGGATAGCCGTTTTTTGTAGGACTTATACACAGGCCGGCCTGAGTTATTTTTTTTTTCAGAAACCCCTAAAGATTTTTTGCCTCAGCTGTATACCCCACCAGCTGATGAAGATATGGACGACACACACAGGTAATTAAAGTTGCCTTCCATCGTTTATTTAGACATGTTCCCATGCACTAATGTTCCAATGTTTCACTCTCATGCCCAAGTTTATATACGGTTTCCTTTGTTTATTTGAAAAGAAACCAAGTTTAGTTTAAAAAAATGTGTAAATAACGCAAGACAACCTAACAGTAATCTAGAAGTGAGTTTGACAATGGGGCCAGGAAAAAGAATATCATTCGATGATTAATTTTGTTTCTCTTTATTTCATTTGTAGGTCTATTTTTGGTGTTTTAGGATCTTTATAGTCCATATCCGCAGCTGGTTTCATTTACTATCTAATAAGCTATTAGTTTTAATCTGGCCTATAATGATTATATTTCTACCATAACCATGCCCGTTGTTTAGGTACAAGGGATATCTTTATAATCTCCGGGAGCCAAGATATCCGGTGACAGGTCCTATTGGATTTAAACCAAATACAAAACACTACCCACTCAAGTCTTCGCTTGTAAAAGGTGATTATAAAGAGGTGTCCGATTTCCGTGTTTCTATGACATTGCAAGCTTCTTTAAGTCCTTGCAGCAAAATTAAGAATGTTGATTAACAGGTCGTATCCCCTGCAGACTATGAATGACGACTCTCGTATTATGGTTAGCGTTATAGGATCCACGGTGCAATCTATTCGTAAACATTTAATACGAGTTGTGAACCGGGATTTTGAATCTTGTATCACAGCAAATAGATTTTATGCATTTTATCGGTTTATTTTATACAGTGCTTCCTCGATTATCCGTCCCTCGTTTATCCGGCATTCGATTATCCGTCCATTGGACCCAATTACTTTACAATTTTGCTCAAGACTTGTTAATTGTCATTGTAACCTCACAAAGCTCTAATTTAACAAGACAGATTCAGAACTATTTCAATGAGAGAGGTGGAATAACTTTTGTGGGGCAATAAAATAGCCCTACTGTAAGTTTTGTTGCATTTGAATCTGCTTCTTGCTGCGTTGTTTTGGTTTAAATAAAGGAATTCAATTATGCGTTTTTTTTACATATCCGTTCAGGTTTTGAAGAAACGCTGTCCCGACTAGACCGGATAATCGAGGAAGTACCTGTAACACGTAACACTTTTCTTGCCAACCATCTGATTACCTAAGCTATAATACAGTGTTGTATATAGCGACATTGCTACAGTTTTGGTCCAACATGAATACTAAAAAACTACGAAGGCAAATGGTCGTTACCAGGGAAGCATCCGACGATTAAAAATGACATATTGTATGTAGCAATCTACCCATTGTGTTGGCCTAATCGCTAAAACAAACGAACGGGCTGGATCGACCCGACTGTAGGTCATTAAATCTTCGCGTGGGGTAAATAGTGAAAAGGTGTGATTAGGGTTGAACTATGTGCAATGGTCTCCTTGTAAGCTGTATTTTCGTTATAAAGCCTCATATGAGCTTGATTTTATGGTATAAAATAAACAAAATGTTTGGCTGCCTTAAGAAGGCCCCGGCTATGTTCTTTTTTATTTATTTATATCAAATTAAACACTATATCAATTATTTGCTTGCCAAAGTAAGTTATTGATCAATAATATCGACAAAACGAGCTTTTGGTAACTAACATACACTTGCCACCACTGGTTGACTTATTCGTTGTTGAAAGGTGTAACAAACCGTTTGAAATTCCAAATATTTCAATGTGTTATATCTGCTTAAGGAAAACCGGTAATGCCTCCCACACAAGCGACTGGGTTTCTACACGGCTCACCAACCATCGGACAATACACGGAGGAGGAAAGACGGGAAAAGAAAATGAACTTGAAACTGCTGGAAAAAACGTAAGTGCATTGGGTGTTGTGTGCGGATTAAAAACCAAACATCTTAAAAATGAATACGAGTTATTCTACGTTTGCTGGTAATGTTTTTTTCAGATTATCGCCCACCATCGGGTCACATGAGCCATTGCAGTTGTTTGTATAACATTGATAAATTATTTTATTCAAGTCCAAACCATTAATTTTTTGGGGTAATGTGATATCAGCTGTTAACGACACACTGGACTAGTATGAACACTTTTGTGCTGAAAGACGACGGGCTAACCCAGCACTGAGCTAGTTCGCCGTAATAACTTCCTACATTAAGTGCCGTGGCCAATTACACAACCGACCAGACAGAGAGTGGTTTCGATCCCAACATCGTTCATGTTGATGACCCACGCTCTAACCGGTTGAGCTAACAAGATACCAGGCGGGATACAACGACCACCATTCTCACCTTACCTTACAGTTCTGCCGATCTCCGAAAAGACTACAGGCAGCAACTGGAGCGGCAGAGCTACATGCAAGAGCACAAGAAGTTGAAAAAGATGGAGGATTTTATTAAGAAGAAAGAAAAGGAAGAAGACCTCAAGCAACTTAAAAGTTACAACCCGTTCGGGCGACCTGGATATGGTGCACCGCGGGTATGGAATGAATAGTATAGTATTAGATTTAAATGGGTATTCGTGTTTTATGCCCGTGAATAAATGAAAACGGAAGAGTTATCATATGGGTCGTCGACCGCCTCGTTGACAGAGTATTGCAGCATTCAATTAACACATTTTACTGTTTTAATTTATCCACTGAATTTACCTTAAGTATAAATTAAATACATGCACAGACACACAACAGTCTAGTCTGCGGTTGGTTTCGAACTCAAAACCTTCCGACTGCCTGCAGACCGTCGACGCTCTTAACTATTGACTCTTCGTGGGTGGGATAACTAATGGCGTTATAATTGCACCCGTAACCTGTTAACGGCGATTGCAGTGTATTTGTTGAAAACATTTCTAATAGTTTTTGATGGGTGTATTAATCTTCTGAGTTAAAGTAAGGTCGGCATAGTGACTTTGTCAAATGACACCAACAAGTTAGCGACTGATTTTAATCCAAAAACGTTTCGACTAATGGTCCGACTCGCTGCCTGCCAATTATTTTGACTGGACGTAAAAACAGATTCTCGAATTTATTCCATTAAAAGCCAGGTCGTGCATGTCATTTCAGGGCGTCGGCAAAGAAAATGTGGCCATGACGAAAGCGTTGGCCTCAAAAGACGGCGTGGGTATAGTGCCAGAAGACAAAGAAAAAGGGTGAGTTGGCTTTCGTGTAACATGACCTACACTCGTGTAACAGGACCTAGCTTAAATGGTCTTGTGGCCAAATGGTTAAAGCGACCAATTCATAGACCCCTCGATATACAAAAACGGGCTATAAGTGACGGGGCCATCATGTGGTAAAAATTGATCACGCTAAGAAAAAAACAACGATCATCTAGCTAGCTGCATTTTGACGTTTTTTTTTATGAAGTTAGACTAAGGCTTTGCGTTAACGCCGTGAAATAATAAATAGGGAAATAAGGCAATCGACATGAAAGTTATTCTTAACCGTCTTATAGCACCCCAAAACGAATAAAGAACAAAATGAAGATTCAGAGATATGAGGATGACCGCATGAGGCGCTATAGAGTGGACAGGGAAACTGCAACAAAATACAAAAAGGAGCTTGGTAAGACAGCGAAAGATTAAAGTAGAGTATGCTGTTGCGTTATTGTCAAATAATTAAATGCTTGTCAAACTTAAAATGACCTACTTGCAAAACAAAAGTGAAAGGGAATATAATATTTTAAGCCCAATTTGGTTGCACGCTTCGAAAATAGAACACACGTCGTTTGGTGTGGATTACATGTTTCAATATTAGAACATGTCGCTTTCAATGGCCGAATGGTTAACGCTAACAATATATATAGCGATCCCATTTAAAAAAAGATGTTAGAGACGAGCCCACTATGGGTTCCAGCCTTCGCCCGTTGGGCCATCAGCTGAACGGTTGATATATCGAAACCAGACGCTGGGTATTTTGTTGTGTCTTTGAGCAAGGTACTTAGTAGATATGGCTTGAACCTAAAGCATTATATTATGTTTGGAACTGTCGCTTAGATATACAACACTGGTAACTCGAAAGAAACTAACCATTGACCGTTCTATAACTCCTTTCGGTATTTCGCACACACTGGTAAACGTAACTAAACCTATCCACACATAACGCGGTAAAACGTCAAGAAATAGAAGTCCTTATTCTGTCTCTTCAGACGCTTTAATAGACGTAAAGAAACAGCAAGAGGAAATTGTGCACAGTATAGACCGGGAACGCGAGGAACAAATGACGAACTACGACCCCTTCGGCAAACCTGGTGCGGGCGCGCCCAACCGTGACGAGCAAGGTGATTGTGGCGAGCGATTTATTTCAAATAAATATTTTTACAACACTTACCTGATAAATTGGCAGGGGCACAACCGATTACTTGTTTTTTTCACTAATTTTCTTAAATAGGCTTAACTATATTTTGTAAGTGTGATGTAACACGTGTTGTTGTCTTACGGTTTTCCCGTTACTTGGTGACTCCAGTATGTGAATACGGTTTATTGCAAAAAAAGAAACAAAGACGATTAAGTTCGTACAAAATAAGCATTAAAACCAAAGGACAGTTAGCATGAGATCAGTTTACGTGGTTTGTCACAACGATTAATGATGTTTATTTCATAGATACCAGGGGAATAAAAAAACACTCATCATAAACAATAAATGGCAGGATATAAGCAACGAAAGTGCAAATTGCTGTTAAAGGCATATTGCGGATAATAAAATTAGTGGAGTGCTGATTTATTATCTTAGTTAAAATAGTTTTTCGACAAGCTAAGTGAAGCTGTATGTTTGCTTAAAGGTCGTCCTTCCACACGCCGCAGTGTCAGTCTGTCGTACGTCAATCACCCTTTGGATGCCAAGAAAATTGTGGAAAAACAGAAGAGGCTAGCTAAGCAAGCGAAAGGTTTAGCTTACAATTAATAGAACACTTGAAACCACGTTTGCGTTGATAAGGGCAAAAGTGTTTAGTATTAGAGAGCGTATAAGTATTAACTTAAAATCAGTGGCAACAAAGAAAGCATATACTCATTAACTCCAGAATCAATGCCAGCATTGTAAAAGTGGATTGTCCACATACGCTAATCTGGTTACTAATTAATTAATTCACTCTTAAGTGCTTTAAATGTAAAATCCACGTTAACTAAGTGGAAATAAATATCCCCTGTGGTCAACCAAGTGAATATAAATATCATCCACAATATTTGTTTTTACTTAGAGCTGAGTTAGTAACCAACCTACATTTGCAGACGAAATTTTAAAAGTTTGCCGACAAAAAAGGGGTTGATAGATTTTTTACGACTGCATTTTATCACGTGCGAGAAATAAACATGGCCACCATATGCCCAGGTAACATCAAAATGTCACGCAAGCATCACTTCTCGAGCCCTGAGAAGTTTACCGAAGATAGCACTGTGGACCAGAAGAATAACCCGTGGATGAAATTAGGTAGGATATTTGTGTTTATCCCCGTCAATGGGAAACTTTAGGATGTGTTATCACACGGGCGATCGTCAGTACCACGTGATTACGTAAAGGAGCGTTCTTACTCTAATAATCGTCAGATTACCTTGCACCCACCGGCGAGTTACCGGAGCTATTGCATAGTGTTATCTATAACTGAGGCATTTCATTAACATAGGTATAATCCATTATTCCACTGGGTTTAGGCAATGCCCAGCTAGGGGCCAGTTTTGAATGTGCAGCCCTTCGCCTGAAAGGTGCCGCACTAAATCACAAAGCTGATTAGTCCGACGCTGAATCTATAAAATAAATCAGTAAAATTTGGACCAACATGTTAAATCTAACAATAATCCAGCTGGTTAGGATTACAGGAACACGTGCTGGCCTAGCGGGGATTTTAGTGACTATTAAAAACTAAACATCACTGGGTTCTTACTATTTTTAGTTGGTTTGTGTTTCCTCATACCAATATTTATTAGGTTATTTGATATACAGGTACAACCTGTTATTTATCTGCCATTTTTACGGTGCTTTCTGCTTAATTGACATGACTTTATGATTTTAATTTGTTTTTTTGCCCGATTTGTACACCATAACTCGGATTAAAAAGTAATAATTGATTTCCATTGTTTATGCTGGCGACACGTTATTGCACTCATTTCATTAAATCGGGATGTCTGAGCTTATTTTTAAACGATGGGCACGTAGCAAAATATCTCAACACGTTGTACAAAGTCGGGTTCCGATCGACCTACTGACATTTACTACTTCACACCCAAACATATCCGACCGATTAGCGTTGTAGGCGTTAGTCAGTTGCAAGCGAGCATTGCCTATACCCAGTAAAATGATGGATTCTACTACATTGAAAAACTTTCTAATCAGAACCATTAACCCGACGGTGAGCGCAAGGTAATTTGTCGATTGCCCGTTTAATGCCCTGTGATTATTCTACGATAATTCCAAACCACTTCTAGGCCAGCCGCGAGAGAAGCACGTCGGGATCAGGTTCCCGCGCACCGGCGACCACGGCGTCTACGAGTTCGTGGACGACGACTTGGAAAGTGAGATTTTCCCTCGAAAGCACGTCGGTGGGGGAGGGGAGCCGCTGGTGAACAACAGTGGGGAGAAACGCACGAAACGGGTCGGGCTGCTGACCACGATCCACGGCGCTCGCAGAACAGGTGCGGAATTCTTATTTCTTACTCCATTAAGTTGGCTATCTGGACGTCTTACTTTATTTTTCAGTATGTGGGTCTTAAATTCCTTTGGGTACTATGGACCGAGTCCGACTACATGGCCGTTTACAACTTGTTTTTGCTTGTTGAATACGAAACTAGCCACTGTCTTTATCGGTTGTATCTTTTGGCAAGGAACTGACCAGACATCGTCTGAACACAATGAATTAAAGGATTGAAGAACGTCTCAATCATATCCTATTTACCTTGTTGTAATAACTTAGGTAACCGAGCAGTTGGCACTGGTTAATCTGACGATTAATCACATGATACTTCCCCTTGTGGGTTTCCATTCACGCGGGTAAGACGTTATTACAATAAATATACTAATCTATTTAAACAGAATTTTATGGTAAAAACGTGATTACAATGTTTATTTTGACATTTTTTGCGTTTACACTAAAATTCCTAAAACTTTTTGAACGTAATTTAACTTACATTTCTGTATATCTGGTTGATTAACTAACAAATTGCATTCGTGACCATTTTCTCACACACCTAAAAAAAACCCTCATCCATACTCAGAAAACATTACGAAGGTTGCAACCCCTGAACACATGAAGGAACAAGGTCGCAACAGCCCTTGGGGCCGACCGGGTGCCGGCGCTCCACTCAAGGACGAAAGAGGCGACATCGTGAAAAACACGAAGGGAAAGATCCAGTATGAAGCTAAGGTAAGATTTCTTTACGAACATTAATTGATTTGTAGTCGTAAAGTAAAAGGTTCCTAGGCTAGAGTCCAATATACACCTCTCACAATACCACTATACTTATCCGAGTTAATTTTTTGTAGTCATTTTTTATTAAACTTCACAGCATACCATTTGTACAACGTATCATTATTCAGATATCGTGTATGACATTAGCCATCTTGTGGCTGTGCCACCACAAAGTTTAAACAGGTTTCATTAACCAGGGTTATTCGCAAGCGGAAGCGGAAACAATAGAGCGCGCGAAGCAGATATACAGGGACGACCTGAAAGAAGGGATTATGCAGCAAAAGTCGATTCGCAACGAAGAAAGGGAATACATGCGATTGCCTGTGAGCATGTAGGATAGGATAGAATAGGATATTTCTATCCTAGAAATGACTTGATTTTTTAACAATACTGAGTAATATCTTTAAAACGGCAGAAATTTACGCTACGTTTCCCACTAACATTTCGTTTGTAGATAAATTACATCTCATTGGATTTCGTATGGTCGTGTGGCCAAATGGTTAACGCGCTCTAGCATCCTTTCCTTCCTGGGTTCGAAACTAAAGCCGGTAAAAAAATCTCATTTTATTTCAGCCCGGCGATGTTCCTTCATGGTTCAGCAAGGGAAAGGTTGGACGACCCAAGCGTGACCCTGTCACTGGGATCATTGTTCCTCAAAAACGAATCATGTCTGACGTGACAGCACAGGTTCCTATATTTTACTTGTTTTTTTTTATTAAACAATACAAAAATCGGATAAAATACTAAACCCGGAATGCCGGCAGACATTACATATAATGGATAAATATTGTGTGTTAAAAAAGTTTCTTTATAACATTTCATTTGTGCTTGTTTTGATTTGGGGTGGATCATTGGTCGAATTCACGGTTTATAAAGTATCGAGTAGTTTTATTTCATATCTTCCTTTTATCCGTATTATTAACGTGTCGGCCATACGCCGAAAGCATGTGGGATCGAGACCAGCTGCTGCCTTATCGATTGTGTCTTAGGTCTAGAAACTTGGGCGCATTTCTTAAATCTTAATAAACAAATTGATGGATTTAATAAAACTTTAGAACTGGTTGTGTGAGCGAATGGTTAATGCAGTAAATCCGTGTACTAATTTTTATATCAAAAAGGTCTGAGTGACGAGCATCCATCACGGCTTCGAAACTTAGCCTTGTAAAAAAAAACTTGATAAATGTATTTAACGTTGTACAAACAATGTCATGCCACTGCTAACCCGACTGTGGTCACAGAGCAGTCCATATTATAACTTTTCCCGACACGGGAATAAAAAATATTATTTCCGGTACGCCGACTTACAAACGTACGTTTATACACTTTGGTAGCGTTACTACCGTTCTTGAACTTTTACTTTCAGAAGTTCAATAGTGATCGCCCTCGTGACGCCGAAAAGTATTACCAAGATCTCCAAAAAATGGCCGACGAGCGCTACCGCAAAAGGGTGGAGGAAAGGCAGAAGATTATTCAGCAAGAAATCAAGGTAAGTCGTTGGTGAATGCGTAATTAGTGCAGCTCGACAGGTTAAATGAAAGGTTCAGGATAAACTCAGTTCACCGTTTTAGCATTCGAAAGCGTTCAGTCGATTCTTTCAACGGCCAGGGCACGGCGCGCCGCACGAAAAAGGGCTAGCTCGAAGGAGGTTTAGCAATAACGCCATTATGGCTCAGGAACAGGTTCGACTTTTTAAAAGAGCAGAAGCAGGTAAAATGCAACCCTAGCGTATAATAGTAAGCGTATATTACAGACAGGCACTGCAGTACCGGCTGTGAACCAAAAAGCGACTCTAAATTCGGTCCTAAACTTGCCACGAAAAGAGGTCATCGACCAACAAAGTGCAGGGCAAAGCAATGCAGCGTCTGCAGTGTCCTTGAGCACAGATCAAGACGCGCAAGTCGGCGAGAGCGCGAACAAAGATGAGATGTGCTCGGAATGTCCTTTGAAGCTGTCGAAACAGGAAAGCGTCAGAAACTACCTGAGAGAGCTGGCAAAAGGCGCGAAACCCAGGAAAATAGCAGCGCGTAGAACAGCCTCGTTCCCTGCCGGACTGCCAAGCCTAATGGTGTCCACGAACTATAAAGGTAGCAACCAATTAACCACAGCAATTTAGTTACAGTATAGCTTTTACTTACTAATATGTAGGTACTTCGGGTTTGAGAGCAAAGATCGAAAACAGGGAGCTTGGAGAACTAAGAGTATTAGAGGTTTTTTCGTAAAACTCGGTGTTTATTTAATATTTGAGCGCATACTAATGTGTTTGAATTTATCCCAGCCGTTCCCGTACCAAGTTCGAGCTCCGTGGGCCGTTGATGCGTGAAATCACGTGACTGTGTGGACGACAGAAAGCAGCAGCACCGGAAAGCACTTTACACTTATTTCGCTGCTTTGGCAATAAAATTGTTTTCTACACATCACACATAACGTTTGGTTCGTTTCTTTGATACTGTCACTGTAACAGCACTTTTTGTCTATAAATTTTACAAAAAATATATTTATCTATTATATCTTTCTAATATGGTTAAAATACATTTTAAAGACATGAAAAGAATTGTGGTTCTTGAAGCCCTGTATCCGCCCACAGTCTGCAGGTATTGTTGTATTTGTTTCCGAATTTCACGTCAAAATGCTCTACAATCAATTAAATTTATTTCTATGCGGGCCAGATCTTAGATAGGGTAGGGTACCTTCTTTGTTGGGTATTTAAGTTAGAGTTTTGCTAAATAGGCGACTAACAGTAAGGGTGATTTCCCAATGTTGATACTGTTAGAAGCAGCAGATGCTACGCTTCGCACTAGTGTCATTTAGCTGTGCAGTTTTATAATAGAGTAGCAGAGCTTAGTGAAATAAAGGTGTTGATTGTCATCTAGCTATTTTGATGGGAAAAAGTTTCCAGTATACAAAGGTCAACCGGCTTGAAAATATTAGGCAACATTTTAAAGGGCTCTGAGTTTCGATAGAAAAATACAGCTTTACCTTTTAAGTTGTGAAAAATCTTTAGACCTTGTATGGTCGGATTTAGAGTAACAGCCCCTTTAATAGGGGCATGATTGCATTGGAGAAATTGGAGAATAATTGGCTAAGCGCCTTCCTTTAAGTTTAAGTAATTTTAACCCAAGGTCAATTCAAGTAATTTTAAATGTAATGTCGAGTAGATCAAAGTAATTCACAAGTCCTATTTTATATTTTTAAATGCTAACAATTCCCCGTAGCGTATACGTTTTATAGCATAAATTGCGGGTTTTACAAATTTATCTAATCATCAATGATTTTCCAAACTATATATTTTTCTGAAAGCTGGGTTTACAGAGGCAATTATTTAGGCCTATATCATAACAAAGGATGAATGTGCTTAAAGAAATTACACAATTGCTTTACAAACATTGCCTGAACCCAGCGGATTAGTGAGTTCTATCAAATTAAAGAAACGTGTCTATCATATACAACACACTGCAATAGCTCCGGTAACCCGACGGTAGACGCGGGGTGTTCTGACAATTGGCCGTGAGTTAACCCCCCTGGTTTTCCCATTCACGGGGATTAACATAAATATCCTATTCTAATTTTGGAATAGTGGAGCTGTACTTTTTTTTAAAAAAAGGTGTTGATTGTGCATCTGCTGGCTGTTTTTTTTTAAACCATGTCAATTAAAAATATTGCTTTGTTAAGGTGGGCGATGGACAATGGGTGAAAATTCTAATCCCTAATGAAATCAATAGAGCAGGCTGGGTATTTGTCTGGTCTTGCGTAACCAGAACTATGAATAGGCTAAGGAATCTTTCCACAGCCATTTGTGGCGAGGAACGGCGAATACAGTGTGTTTTACGCAGCAGGATGAACGAAACGTGTCAACAACGTTACGGAGACGAACTCTGCCAAACGCTGCATATGTTCAAAGATAGAAATATAGCATTTCGACACTTTGATCTGGCGCATACCATTCCAGACCAGTTGTATATAATTTGTGCCGCCGTTGTCGGATTTTTTGGGAGCATTAGTTGCATTGGAAACATTTCAATTCTATTGTTTATCAAAAAGTAAGTTTAGGCATATCGTCCAAGTCAGGGCCGGTTTTAGGCCGATTTGACCGATTAGATCAAATTGGGCCCCGCACCTTGAAGGGGCCCCGCGCTAGCGGGTGTCTTTCTGTATTACGAGGTTTAAAATACTACTGAAACGTAAAATAAAAAGTGAAATAATATTCTTTCTCCTAATATCAATTTGTTATGCATCGTAACTAAGTCAAATTTATATTTCTGTGTCTGCCTGTTACGTCATAATGGATATGGTTGCTTAACAATATACATATATATATATGTAAGTAAAACAATATATCGTAAATAAGCACCCACATTACCTTTAATTTGTTTTATAGCAAGTATTGAATGTCTATTTTTGTAGTTTGTATGTACTGGTATGTATTTTATGATATATAAACACCCATAAATTTTGCTTTGAAGAGTAGGGGCCCCGCAATCACATTTCTAATTGGGCCCCGCGGTTCCTAGCACCGGGCCTGGTCCAAGTTTGGGGGTATATTTCATTTTGTATAATAACGGAAGAAAAATGATCGGTGAAGCTATTTTCCAAATCGGCTAACTTCAACTAAAAGGTGCCTTAATTAGGGACACAACGAACGTAAGCGTAAGGCTGGTTTTAATTTCTAACCCTTTTTTACTACAAAAATCCTTTGCAATATTTTCTCATTTCTTTAACCAATAAGGATGACGACCCTAAAAATTGTTCCGTCTTGTTTAGCCGTACATAGGGTAGGACGCTGATTTAGCAAGGTTGTAAAACACACCGTTATAACCTATGATGGTGTTCAAAATTTTAAGAACAGTTTGTCTTTTGTATCGTATTTACTAACAATAGGTTCCCTAAAAGGTTTAATGTCTGTAAAAAAGCAAGAATCGGATCGGTGATTTTCCCGACGTTCAAAGAACGGGGTTGACCGAACCCATGCGAACCTCCTGAATCCCATCACTGGCTATAACGGATTTTTGGTGGTTACGTATTTAGTTCATGTTATATCATCCAACGTATTTAGTTCATGTTATATTATCATAACCATCCATCCAGTTGCCAAAGCTATTTCATGCAGGGCATTTTCCCAATCCAAAAGTAGTCGAGCCTACATTCCGCTGATCTCTCTTACGATTTCCGACTTGGGAATGTGTCTCACCAATTTTCCACTTATGCTCAAGTCGAGTTTGCATCGCGGCTGGAACTCCGGGGTAGCAGGTAAGTTACCAGGCGTTTTATGTCTTGAACAGCGGCTTAATTAGCAAAACTAAAACTGTGTCAACCTGTCCTTCGTAATCAACACACTGCAATGGCATCCCAACTTGAGCACGAGCGGCGATTGTCAACAATATAATCCTTTACGGTTCCCATCCAAGTGATATAAACTTATCCTGTACAACTGTTACAAATCCTTTTAAATAGCGGGAAACGAAAGTATGTTGATACTGATTGACTAAGTCAGGTCAGCAACAGCATAACCGTTTCTCCATATTGTCAAACAGTATTAAAAAATCCTATAAACATGCAAGAAACAAAACAAAAACACTGCAATTATTAAATAAATTTGAACTTTGTGTACGTTTCGGATGCATAACTTTTGCCGTTTTCGGTGTAATTTAAAAATTCAATTTTAAGCACAGAAGGCGGCATCAAATATGTAGCCAATAGTATGCAAAGTGCACGATTATTTAGTTAAATTAACTTTATTATTTTGAATACAAATTAGTTTATCCGATACAGTGTTTCAATATAAACATAAAAATAATCGTTTTGCAGCTTGTTATGTCAGTGGGTACGGAGGGGCCATTTTTGCATTTTCCCAAATATGGATGTTAACTCTACTTGCTCGAAAGAGATATACGGTGATCACTGCCGATTCGTTTTTGTATATCCGCTCCAGCACTGGGCCATATACGATCGTGTTGGTTTGGATTTTTTCGTAAGTTATTAAGACTCACAAGATCTTTTATAAAAAAAATTCGACGGTTTGACGTACAATCTAATTTTCTCAATAGCCTTCTACACAAGATTATTTAACAAAACTAATAATCTATCATACAGCTTACCATTTTAATCCCACCCTCCAAAAATATTTCTGTTCCTCCAAAACCACATTGAAAAGTTGCAATTGTCAGCGAGAATAGCTTGGCAGGGTGGCGCGTCTTCTTTCGAACGATGGAATGCAGGTTCGATACTGGACATAGCACTTATATGACTTTGACCGAGCCGAGTGAATAAAGAATTTGACTTAATTAAAGAAACGCCTAAATCATACAGTACACATTACCATAGCTTTGGTAACCTGACGATGTGCGCTAATCTCACAATAACTCGTGTGAGAACGCTCCCTTGTTTATCTGCGAGGTAATCTGACGATTGTCAGTGTAATAACTCCCCTTGCGTTTTTCCATTCACGGGGATAAACATAAATATTCTATCAAAATAAAATATTACACCAGGAAATTATTTCAGTTTGACTAAGATAAAAGAAACAACAATCAATTAATAATTACTACAGAATTTATAGAAACGGCATATCCTGAAAATAAATGATAAAAAATGTATATTATACTAAATAACTTTATGTTTAGCTTACTTTTGGCGTCTTCCCCTTTTGTCGGGTTCGGACGGTACATGATAGACGGGCTTTTCATTTCTTGTACATTCAACTATATTGAAGCAGATATTGTTAACGTCGCTTACATCATCACACTCTTCGTCTTTGGATTTTTCGGTACGTGGGCTGTGGTGATTAAATTCTTATGGGCTAAAACGCGTGTGACTTTATACTTTTCATAGATGAAACTCGTCTAAGTTTATATTGGCACTACTAGAAGAAGGGGAAAGAGGGAAACTGCTCACGAAAACTATGGAAACTAGTTCTAACCCTACCCTAAACATTAATCTCGACCCCAGAACTTACCTTAACTTCAACCTCATGTTTAAAGCTAACTCGTATGTCCTAATCTGCAATTTATTGTGCTTAATACTGGTCTTAAATAAAAATAATATAAGCTGGTATTCCGGTGGATTGTTACTCCTGTGAGTCACACGGGCAATAGTCAGATTATTTTATAGACACGTTCCTTTAAAAAAATTTTTTTGGTAGAACCCATTAATCCGCTGGGTTCAGGTAATGTCCTTAAGCCTTGCCTAAGGACACAACAGACTAGCTAGCGACCAGTTTCGCACCTGTAACCTTTCGATTGAAAGGCCACGCACTTCACCGCCAGACTAATCGGCCGGACCTACATGCTTTCCAAACCAGCCAAAGAAACTTAAAAATACCAGCTTTTTCAATTAATTCTAGTTCCTATGGGGCTAATCATTCACTCTTACGTTGGAATTGTACGATCTAACCGAGGGAGTATGTCTTCACTGAAAAAGATGGGTCAAGCAATGAAAACGTTAAAGGCCTTGCAACTCAGGGAGAAAAGACTGTTCAAGACAACCATGATTGTTGTGTTGTGTTTTGTGGCTTCCTGGTCGCCGTATTCCATACTGTGTGTTGTTAGTTTGTTCGGAATAGTAAGTACAGTATACCGTGTAGTATATTTTGCACCTTCGTGGTATTGCAACGAACCTTTCGACGGGAGATTGTTTTTCTGGTCGTTTACATCCCAAAGAAATTAATGTACGGTCTTGTGGTTGAATGGTTAACGCGACCGATACATAAACCGACTCCTATATAAAAACGGTCCTTATAGTGACAAGCTCATCTGGGGATCGAAACTTAGATCTGTAAAAAAACAGAGAAATAAATTAACGGATATTGCTTAAACTCACATTAAACCTTATAAGACCCTTTCTATATTACCAGCACACAGTAATATCCTTTTCAAAGGTAGGTTATTTAAAAAGTAAGTTCTTATATAAATGCTCTATCTTTTTTGGGTCAAACTAAATTTTATTTGATATTCTAATACCCAGACAGTCCCGAGCCCTATTTTGTTCGCCGCTTTAATGTGTGCAAAGAGTTCTACCGCTACCAACGCTATTGTTTACTCGCTAAACCACCCAGAATTCAAGAAACTGTTCAAAAAGAAGAAAAGAATAATTCTAACTACTAGCCAACAAGGTATAATAGCTAGATTGCTCAGTTGTTTAACCATTTTTTGGTGTTGACTTAATACATATTAATTGCTATACATACAACAAGCAAAAGCTGTTGCTGTGTTTTGTTGAACGTACAAAATGTATGCTTAAAAACGTTATCGAGAATAGTTAACTATAGGAATCATTGTTTGCCACCAGATAATAAAGAATAGAACATTCATGTTTATCCTCGTAAATTGGAAAAACATGGGGGTTAACACCCCGGCAATCGTCAGATTACCTCGCGCTCACCGTAGGGTTACTGGAGCTATTGCAGTGTGTTGTATAAGATTTACACGTTCCTTTAATTTAGTAGAACCCATTATTCCGCTGGATTCATGCAATGTCCGTTATAAGTGCCTTGCCCAAGGACATAACGGACTAGCCAACGACCAGCAAGCTCAATGAGTATACAAGTAGAGCACTGGAATATGATATAAGATTGTCATGTTAATTTCCTTGAATGGGAAATCGCAAGGGGCGTTATCAATCATACATCATGTTACATCGCGATTACGTTATGGATTGTTATCACACGGTTAACCGTCAGTTTACCTCTCGTCCATTGTCGGGTTATCGGAGCTATTGCAATATGTTGTTTTTGGTTGAGACGTTTCTTTTCTTACGTTTCTTTAGTTTTAGTCCGCAAAATAGCACGACCCGTGATATCAAAATATCGTTTTGTCGGGTTTATCAAAAATGGGATATTAATGTTTTTGGCCGTCGTAATGCAAATTCCGGGGTTGCTGCAAGTCATTTACACACCAATTCATAAATTTGAGCATTCAGGACTACTTCAGTGTTGTTGACACGTAATAGCTACTTTTAGAGTTTTGTCTCATTAATTCAATAGTTTTAAGTAATGTCTGTCAAGTAGTGTTGTAAATAAGTCAAATCACAAGGCAAGCTTTCATATACGTATGTCCAAGACAAGTCAAGTTAAATGGAACTTCGACCAAGTCAAGTCCAAGTTTAAACATAACAAGTCCTGGAAGCACTCTTATTAAATTGTTGTTTTCAGGCCCACAAAGCCGATATTCCAGCGGTTGTACATCTATTCACAAAGCAAACGTTGTCCAAGGACATTCTACCACAATGGTGTGAGAACGGCGGTGATTTTTGTTGTTGTTGAAGCATTTAATTATTCAATTGAAAATTAAGGTCCCTAATAAAGGTCTACAGCACAATGGAGCAGATGTCTCCTTTTGCCTGAACTTATTTCCATTTTTCCAGATGTATTGTCAGAGACATTCTCAACAAATTTCCTTTTAAATTGTGTTTTTGCCATCATTTAGTAACCATTTATTTAACCCGGAAATCTGCAAAACAAAATATATATTTGCTGACGGTATATGGCTTGTTTTGATTAGCTGATACCATCGTTAGGTTTTTTTTCATTTTGACCACTCTAGGCTTCAAACTTTGGTGGGTTTGTCACTTAGAACGTTTGCACAATAAATGATATATGTTTCTGTAACCAATTTAGTTGAGTTTAGTGTAGTGTATTCATTTGTTGCCCTAGTGTTTAAAAATTGCCCAAACAATGTTTTTTTTACACTTCCTTTAAAAAACCGAGGATTAAATGTGATATCTTTTCAATACAAGGATAAGCTTTTTATCCATTCTCCCAATCTAACGCGTAACTTAAAATGTGTTCAGTTATTTGATGTGGTAACTACTGTAACGTATATGCAGTAACGAGTGACCTGCAGCTTGATAATACACTTTATTATGTTGTTGTGTAAAGTACATTCTTTGGTCACCGATTTTAAAGGATATGTGTTGTGTGCCTTATTAATAGTTTCACACTCACACTCTAGAAAACACTTTAATATTGTTAAGTAATTTATTAAGTACCGTACACTTGCTATGGCAAGTATTATAGTATTAAAGACCACGTTTGATAAGCTAACATCCGGGATATTACATACATATCGTGTAACAAGTAATCGGAATAGGGGCTTTTACAGTCACAACACTACAATATGGTTAACGACTTATATTTTAGTGAGCGTTAGTAATTGATCGCTATCCTTATAAATGGTTTACTTATGTATATAAGTTTGGAAAAAGTCAAGTTATAACCGATACAATATGGCTTGTAGGCTCAGAAAAAATGTGAACAGAGTGGCGAGAGTTACATACCGGTCATGGCATCGGTTACAACTTATTGACTGTTAGATGGAAATAGCTCAAAACGATTTGGAAAGGGAGAAAGGACAGTTTGCTATTGTCCCAAAATTTTACGTAGTACCACATTGTTAGCGTAAGAAATATCTAACTGTCCAATGTGAAAGGAAAGAAATACAACTTCCACTTTAGTTTAATGTCATAGAACCACTGAACTGTGTGCGTTTTTATAACTAATTTTTGTTTTTAAAGGAGCTGTAAGTTTAATTTTAACTTTTCTTTTTAATAGAATATATCAATCTAATCGGTTTGGGCAATGTACAAAGTTAATATCTATCTTTTCTGAATAAAGGATTCGCGTCGGTATTCCAAAACATAACAATAGAAATAAAGAAATTGATTTGTTTTTATGTTTTGGTGGATTTTCCATGATATTTTATCTAATGCATTTTTTATTGTTTTTTTTAATTAAGATATATCGTCCCTTTCAGTTTTCTTAAATATAAAAAAAAACTAATATTAGCGACAATAAAATACTTAAAATTCTAGAAAAAAGTGGATATACTGATCTTCTTGATCTTCCATGGTTGGAATTTCCCTTGCGTCATTTATCCACAACTGCATATCTAGTAAATGTACATATTAACCTAATTTCTTTAACAAAAGTTTAATTTTATTAAAAAAAAGTTTAATTTATTAGTTTATTTCATTCTATGCGAGTTAAAGCAGTCTGGTCAATGGTCTGGGTGCGATTAACTATTGGGGGTTTCACCAAAAATGGTTCATGGTGAGCATGCTTGGTGTGTATCTAAATATTTTTTAATTTCATTGAAATTCAATATCGATTGTGTTGGTTTAATTTTTTTTGATCAGAAGTGCTTACACTTTTCAAATAAAAACAATAGACCTGTAAATACCTCTGCCAATCTGTATCAGCAACCTTAAAATAACGCTAAAGAGAACCAATTTTAAATGGTAGGTGACGATTATGTCGCAATTATACATTTTTAACTTTTATAAAAACACACCTGATTTTATGTATATCTTAATTTCCTTTATCTCCTCTTAACTAACACAATTACAAGATAATTCGCGCCCACTTGTAATATTTTACCTCCCATTTTAAGAACCCCTGGTTTAGATGTTTTATTTACGCGGTATTAGTTTATTATAGTAAATACATTTTTTATATTTTAACTGGCTAATTTTAATGCTAGTTCTTTTTTTGATTCTTGTTGTACATCGTTAATTTTTTTAGGAATTTAAGGTAAATAATCCTTTTTAATGATTACGCCGGAAATGCTGAAAATTGCCTTTTTTATACACCCGATAGCGGGAATTTCCCCAGGTCTTTTGTGTTAATCAAAATGCCAGTTAAGATTTCTTAAAGTTGTAACCTGATTGGATAACCCGCCTTATGCCGATAATCTAGCGACATGGCATGCCTGTAAGAAAAAAATTAACTGAAAAAATCAAGTAAAATCGAAATGTGTTCCCATCGGAAATCCCAAGGGACCAATAATAATTGGCGGTAGCATTCTTTATTCATCAGTTTATTTTACAAGGAGAAAATTAATTTTGATTTTATCTAAATAACAAAGAACGCTATAGTTTTGACACACGACGGACTATAATATACAATGTTGGTAATCGATTTCAATTTATCGTTCCACTTACTATTTTAATATTCACATATGAAAAACATGTATGGTGGATATAATACTGTGGTAATGTTAGAAGCGAAAATGTTCGCGTTTATTTATTCATGCAACGCTTTAGAGTTCCAAGTGCTTATCAGCCAGAAAGCTCCCGAGAGCTTCGTTAGCTGATCCGAAATTTTTCAAAGTTTGCTCGTGGTTGGCTATCTCCTTCGTGTCCTCGATTTGGTGACCCAAGAACTCGTGTGCGATCATTTCAGTGAGCTGTGTGGGTTGGGGTTATAAATTCTTGGTCAATTAAAAATATAAGACGTTTTTAGCGGTTGATAGGCCTAGTATGCTGGAAATAAACGCTCGAGGCATTTAATTTTCAAGTTTTTTTGCAAAATCACACTTTGGCAGAATTGGCTGATAAACTGAGTAGATGCTTTTTAACGTTTAAGTAAATAAAAAAACTTCTTACCAATTCGACCTTCTGTATTGGTTACAATCACACGCTAGAAGGTGTTTTTTAACCCTCAAGTAAAAACTTCATCTCAATATATATTGGAGAAAAAAGGTTTAAACTCAAGAGGTAGGCTTTTACCACTGATTTGTTTAAGACTTTTTTACTTTTAATGCTGTTGGGTGCAAAGCACACCCGGTAATTGACTTAATACGTAGATAGGCCGATGGCCGTTGTCATTACGTGTGGAGCAAAAGAAAACATTATTAGGGCATTAAAAGCCCCAAGACAAGAATAAAGTTCTAATCCATGAAGTCCAAACCGACTTACCTCCACATATTCTACGGTGATGTCACCAGAAAGACGGTTGCATTCGTACGAGGCGAGGGGTTTGGTGGTACGGCCATGATGGACAAGGATTGGCTATAACAAACATTGCATTTTTAAACATTTAAAACATGTATATGCGTCCACCTATAGTCGCTGGTCGATAGCTGGTTGGTTTGTCCTTGTGCAAAGCACTTAACGGACATTGCCTGAACCAAGTGGAATAATGGGCTCTGCCATGTTAAAGGAAAGTCTTAATCATCTACAACACACTACAATAGCTCCGGTAGCCCAACAGTGGCGTGGGGCAATCTGAAGATTACCCATGTGGCAACGACCCTTGCGCTTTTCTCCTACATATCAAATCCTATCCTAATAAAAGCATGTAAATAAAATAACTGAAGCCAAGCCGGAATCAGTTAATGTCCCCCTTAAGTCATTGCCCAAGAACACAGCCGACAAGAAAGAGGTTAATACTTAAAGACTCCCTAAATTAATTTCAGTTAAGCAATAAACCGGTAAAAATAGACAAGTGATTAAAACGCGTTAAAAGAGTATGATGGTACACATATAGAATCGTTATCTTGATACCTGGGCGTCTCTTAGGTCGTTAGTAGCATTCGAAGCGCCGTGAATGTCTGTTCCTGCGACTGGAACCGCTGAGACGAACCTGAAAAATATCACATATTTTTAGATTTACGAGTTTGCCAAATTTTTAAATTGTTAATAAGAGCAAGCGATTGTTTTGAGAACACAAACATACATTACAAACATGATTTATAATCGCCTTAGTGGAATGTAATGGGCTGGGATTAAGAGTACCTAAAATGTAACAACATAGTGACCGTTTACAAAACTATAACAGGTTCCGGGCAACACTAAAAGGAAGGGAAATGGAAAGAGTCAAGGAGGAAAGGAGGGAAACTGCTCGCTAAAACTATGAAAACCAATTCTAACCTTGCCCTAAACAAAAATTATCGAAACTAGTTTTAACCCTGCTATATACAATATCTGCCCTTTCCACCCAGCGGAATAACAACGACATACGCTACGATCAGAAAATCTACCGTAACTAGACGGTGTCAACCACGTGTTTAACCACCGCTATTTGTAAAACACATTTGTATGCCATATATTTATGCTACAGGGTCCCTTGTAACCACAATTTGTATCTTATAAACCGAGTATGTACTTTGTTTATGCAAGCATAAACGCATGGGTCCCATAGTTATTAAACCAAACCAAAACAGCCCGATTTAGTTTTTCATGGCTTCGGGGAATCCTGTCAAAATCATGATTTGATAACTAAATCTTATTTTTATGGGATTTTTCAATGTATTTTTTTATTTTTTTTAAGTGTTAAATCAGTGGCTAATGCACTTACATTCCATCAAATCTGATTCAAATTGGAGCAGCCGTTCAAGCGCCACGTCCAAAAAAGCTTTTTTTTTATACCGTTTTGGTTTTTTACATTACTTCTTTTGGTAGATGTCGAGGCGATATGGCATGCCTCTCACAATCATTATTTAAAGACAAAATCTTATTTTTAGGGTGTTTCCCTAAATATTTTTTGTTATTTCTTTTAAGTGTTAAATTAGTGGTTAATGCACTAACATTTAACCAAATGTGATTAAATTTGAAACATACGTTTTAGCGCTACACCTAAAAAAATCTATTTTTTTGAAAAAAAATACCGTTTTGGTTTTTAACGTTTTGGGGAATTCCCCTGGATTTATCACCCAAAATTTTGATTTCTGCATATCTAGACCATGTTGTCTTACAAAAGACAAATTTTTAATGCGATTACATTACTCCTTTTGGTAGATGTCGGGGCGACATGGCATGCCTGTCACAATCATGATTTTAGAACATATTCTTATTTTTAGGGTATTTTTCCAAGTAATCTTTTTATTTCTTCTAATTGTTAAATCAGTGGTTAGTGCACTTACATTTCACCAAATTTGATTAAAATTGGACCAGTCGTTCCAGCGCTATGCTCCAAAAAGCCATTTTTTAGAAAAAAATTACTGTTTTGTTTTTTAGCGTTCCAGGGGAATTCCCCTGAATTTATTACCTAAAATTTTGGTTTCTGCATATCAAGACCATGTTGTCTAACAAATAACTAAGTTTCATTGCGATCCCATTATTCCTTCTGGTAGATGTCGGGGCGCCATGCCATGCCTGTCAAGCGTTTGACGAAGAAAAAAAGGAAAAAAAAAGAAAAAAAACGGACAAAAACAATATGTGTCCCATTTTTTTCCAAATGGGACCCATAATAACTTACGATAACAGGTCAGTCAGTGCTTCGGTCACTTCAATCTCCAGTACCTTGGCGCACGCAAATCCCTTCAGTACTGAGTCCACGTTTGCGCATTCATTGTCGTTCTTTCTCTAAATCATAATTTATAAGTGGTAATTAATTGTTGGGAAATTTTGCTCTATTAATACAAAAAATCTGCAGATAATCAAAAAGTTCTGGTGTTAAAACCTACCTAGACAGTGGAATTCTTGGTCAAGGCACTTTAGGGGTATCGCTACAACCTAGTAGGTTAGTTAGTTCTACTGAAATTGTAACACCTTTAACGGTATACAGCCCACTGCAATAGCTTTGTTAGCTTATCTGTCAATTGATCTCGTGATAACTCCATCGCATTTTGCATTCACGGGGATAAAACATAACTATCCTAAATAGAAGACCAAAACTAATTGTTTTTACGTGTACGAAAATTTACCAACAGTTTTTTTTCCAAGAGTGTGTTTAGTTTTGTACTATGTGTGAGAAACAGAATGTAAAAGGTCAATTTGAACCTTATACTACTAATTAAAGTATACATATTCAACGGCAACTCAGCGGCCACGGACTTTACACAAGAGGAATTTGTTGATTGCTCGGTTGCATCAATGCATGATCAGTGATCTGTAAACCAGTCACGTGACGGTTCATACGGGGTTGATCCGTGACGTCACGGAATTTTCCAGTCGTCGAGCGTGATAAGTTCGGCAGTCATGCCGGCCATAAAGCATTTTACGATTTAATATTTATAAAGATCGTTAAAAACCCGAAACATCAGCAATGTTTAATCAGTCATTGGTAAAAATGACGCAATATATGTATAACTGTTTGTATTGCATTATTGCATAATATTGTTTAAACGGTACTGTGGCGCCAAATTAAGACTGTTCGGGTGTTTGTACTGCATAATCAATTTAGCGATATACAAACAAAATGTCAATGATGAGTGACAGTTTTAGCATTTTATTTTGTCGAATAAATAATGTATTTTTCTTTGTAGGCTACGAGTGACTTGTATATAAAATATGTAATATATGTAACACGTGTAATACATTTAATATATGTAAAACATGCAACATATGTAAAACATATATTTGTAATCCATGTAATAGATCCATGCGAAAACCCAAGATAAGTTGTTTGAACTTGAAACTCGCGTTAGGTGTAAATATGGCTTGTATTTCGCTAATAACATAATATACATAGATACGGACAATTCTTTGGATTTTGAAGAATGGGTTTTAAAACAACAGTAACCCTTAATTTGTTAAAAAGTTTTCCTTAATAAGGGGTTCACCGACGTTCGTTTAAAAGTATAGACTTAAGGAGGAATTAAGATCTGATACGAAACACTAGTCAAATTAAGTATTTTAAGGTAAAACAAACCGATTTCAACACGTTGATTTAATGAAAATTTTTATCAACCTAAAAACTAGAAATAATACCTGTACAGATGCGATGTTGAAGTTACCGCCCCGTTGGTTCTGGTATTGAATAAACCGTTCCGCGTGAGACATTTCCTCATTGGATTTCGCTCGGAAATACTTGGCTACTTTTGGGTAGTAGTGCGTGTGCTGCTCGAATATGTGGGACTGCAAAACAATATCGATTTGTTAACAATGCTGAATGATGTGTATCGAAACTGGGGACTTCAGGGCCAGAAATATCCTGGGCTGATTAAATTTAAATTTTGTACAACAACGACTGGAAAAATTGTTTAACGTTATGCAACAGAGGCCTTTCTGTAATTAAATGTCTGTGATTTGGCACTTTGAAATAAAACATACTATTTTAAGGGAGTATATTTTCTTTCTATGTTTATTTAACTTGAAACAAAGTGACAGAAAATCAGGTCTGTTAGGAGGCCAGCGTACTACTTTATTTTTTCCGGAAATCGGAAAAATTTCGTTGTTTGATTACTGTCTCTCTGCACTGCAGTAAAACGTAGTTTGTTTCGCTTTATATTCTAATACATCATTTAATTGATGTGGTAATATAATCAACGGAACATAACTTTAAGCTTCGGCAACCCCAATGAGGTAGAAGGTTAATAAAGGTCGTATTGACGTTTTACCATCACAGTAAATTCGAAAATACAATCCGTGAGTTTGGGGTGGCACTTATTCATTTCCAGCAGCCTAAAACGCTTCCAACCACCGACTTACCAGGTAAAGATAGGTGTAGTGACCTTTCAGTTCAACTCCAATCTGGCGGTTCAGTCGTTCGTCCACCTGGCTGTCTGCGAGGTTGCATATTTTCTGTATGAAGACGTTATTATTATTCTTACAAAACTCATCTAAATAGCGAACCTCGATCACTTACAGTTTGACAGGTTTTCAAGGCTAGGGCCGATGACGTCATCAGTGCAATGACACAACACAACAAGACGCTGTTCATGGTGCTTCTCGGGTTCAGTTAAATCAAAAAACGGCAGATCAACAATGATACTTCTGTGAAGGAGAATATTATTGTTTGGGTTGAATGTCGACTTGAATTAGCAATAAACTTGTTTGTTGCTCTTAAAAGCAATGTATCTAATATTAACCTGCCGCCTATACCTTTCCTGTGGATCTCATTTATGCAACATGAAACCAAATTTACCGTCTTTGTTAAAATAAGCTGTATAGCTCAATGCAAGTTTAAACTACACACCTCAGAAAGCGCTCGTATATATATCTACAGAATTGCAGCCTGTTATCAAAGTTAACACTTCACGGACGGCAACAGTTTTCTAACTGCAAGAGATAACAAAAAACTGACAAACAAGCTGTCTATTCTCCTTGTTGACTGTCTTCACTGTTCTGAAACTCGCTTCCTAATGGTGACCTAGACCGTATCGAGAAATCAAGTCAGGCGAAAAATGAAACCGCTTCATAAGTGCACGTAAAGAAAGGGGAAGGCTCGAGGCTTTGTTGTTTGCCTTTTGACAAGTCCTGCATTATTGGACGCCCGCGGGCGCATTAGTCAGCTGTTTTAAAGCCGAACATTGGACCTCACTAGCAGAGCTTTTGTTTGTCTATCTTATTTATCTTTTATTGCATGTACTGAATGCATCTAGTTAGAAGCATCTGACAGTGCGTTTTATGTTTACAGTCGCTAGGTCGATGAAACAGATTACGCAATAATGTTTGGTTGTTCATGCATAAAGTAGGCCAAGTCAAGCGGGCAAAGAACGTTTTGTTTTAGAAGTCAAAAATAAATCGTCATCAATTAAGTAAATGTAAAGGACTTTATGCGATTCATATGGGAAGTATAGGTGTTTTAAGAACAGTTGCTGGTTAGGTAAATTTAGCTTTCATCGTAACAATAAGTGTTTTAACTGAATATCTAAATCATTTGTAATTTTTAGCAGGATTGACTGCCAATCCGAAAAATTAACTATGCGTACTTTACTTGTGCTTTGCGGAATTTTCATAACGCAGGTAAGTGTGTCAGTTGTCACAGTTTTGATAAAGGCTTAACTGACTTGAAACCCAACTGATTTCCGCCATATTAGTTGATTAGTGTTTGTCATTTATATAGCGAAATAGGTAAACGGTATAATTTATTCCCAACTTGCCTTGATAGCTTATACGATTCAGTAACCGTAGTTATTACACTAAATTATTGGATAAGGATGGTATCACTAAACTAAAATTTAAGGCAGAATTCATTTCAGAAAATGTTACGAGTCTAAATTCAGTTTGTAATAAAAAGTTTGAATAAAACAGGATCAATTAAACAATTGGATAATTCTAAAAGGCAGCAGTGTGTTTCTTTTAAATTGACTCATACCAACCTAGGACAACTATCAACCTGGACAAGTACTACCGGGTCAACTACCAATCGGACAATTATCATCCGGATTTACCGGATTGTAAACATTGGAAACCACTACCCATATAACTCGGGCAATCAGCATCTCGGACATTTACCCCGGTAGCTATCCGAGCTGTAGTTGTGCTGACTTATTGGTAAGATTGTCCTGGTTGGAAGTAGCCCGGGTAGTCATATAGATGGTTACTATCAGTGTGGTAGTAAATATCTAGTATGGTAATTGTTCGGATGTTAATTTTCCATGTGATAGTTGTCTAGATAGTATGTATGTGTCTAAACTGTAATTATCTGAGGGATAGTTGTCCATGTTGTAATAGTCTGTATGGAAATAGTATTTATCGTATAGTTGTTATATAATAGGGTATTCATGTTTATCCCCGTTAATGGAAAAACCAGGGGGTTGATACAAGGGCAATCGTCAGATCACCTCGCGCCCATCGCCGGGTTACCGGAGATATTTTAGTGTGTTGTGTATAGTAGGATGTCCCTTCCATTTAGTAAACCCCATTATTCCGCTGGGTTCAGACAATGTCCGTAAGTGTCTCCCCAATGAAACAATCGACTAGATAGTGACCAGTTTCAAACCTGTAGCCCTTTGGTTAAAAGGTGACACACAAACTCACCAAGCTACCCAGTCAATGTTAAAGTGTGTAGTTGTACGGACTTATTTAAATATTTCTTTTGTCTCTGTAATGCAAAGTGCATTTACTACAGAAAAATCTAAGAATATTTTTAGGAAATTTATGTTTTGATCTTTGAAATATTCTAGTTCTGTTAGCAAGTAAGCACTAAACTTTAGACCTAGAACCTTCCGTAACTTTTTCAAGGCAAATAAACCAAACCAGTCGGTTCTCAATTAACACATAGAACGCTGTCTTAAGTAAACACAAATACACATCTAATCAAAAATATTTAATGGAAAGGCTGGCATGTGCTTATTCCAACCGGATCAACATAGGTGAATTTCCCTGTTGATTATTGCCCAAGGAAATAGGTGCCTAGAGTATGGTAATGGCGAAGATTAAACTTTCAGGAACTAGACGCCCGGTCACTTTTTTGGTACCCAAACAACTTTATGTTGTCGCTTTAGGCTAAATTTTCATCCGCCGAAGTCCGTAACAATGCTACTGTGATTTTGCCAAATATAAAATTAGTTTTATTAAGTTGATACGCGTCTGTAGATTTACGGAGAGCATGATCAATTAGTCAGCTACATTCCAACCTGCAATGACAACAGAAAACTGGAACTGAAAGGTGGTAACCGATCTACAAGTGTGGAGTGGCACAGGTATGATATACTGTCTTCGTGTGCTTTATTGTTTATTGCGGCAGGGTAGCTGATATGCTATTTCATCGGTATGTCATGCAAAAGGTTAGGGAACGAAGCCAGCAACAAACTAGTTGGATGTGTGTGAGGTATTTGGAGGCGTTCTTTAAGCCCACTGAACTAATGAACTAAACAAGAGTTACAGCAAAGTCTTCATCATTTTAACACTGCAATAGCTATACGGCACACCAATAACAACAGTAAACCAACTGTGGACACTGGGATTAATCTGACGATTAGCCCCGAAAGGCATTTTTTATCCCAGCGACAGGGATTAACATTTATTTTAGCACAACATTCTTAACGATAAACGTAGAACTATAACAGAAATTGGATAAAATAAAACTGCTATGATGTTAACATCTTTACTAGAAAGAAAGTTGGTTGTGTTTTTCTGATGAGCGTTCTAATCTTAACTACCATTTCTACAAAAGTAAAAATAAAAAAAAAACAGGTGAAGACAAAAGGCTCATGCAATACAGCATCGTTATTTATTAAAACTTAGGTTTGATTTGTCTCATGTCTAATTTGTTGAATGGAAACAACATTCAAATTATCGCAAGTATTCTATTGCTTTCAAACAGCAACGGAAATACAAAATAACATTATCTTTCTCCAGTGATCCTGATAGACTAACAACCATCGACAAACCGACTTCATCGGTGACAAACGTGGAATTTAATTATCCGACAGTGTACAGCATAACTTTGGAGGACACAGTCACCCATAATATTCTTATAAATGAACGAATCAAAGTTGCGGTAAGCAGAACAAACTTTTTAGCCGTATTTTGTTGCGTTTTTCCTTCAGAATGACAATTTATATGTAGTGCATCCGTACATTTTAGGCAATTTAGGATGTAATATAGGATATTTATGTTTATCCTTGTGAATAGGAAAACCAAATGAGTTTTACCACACGGGCAATCGTCAGATTACTTTGTATCCATCTTCGGGTTACCGAAGCTATTGTAGTGTTCATAAACATGAATATCCTATCACTAAGTAATGTTAAAGTGTGCTCTAATAAACATATAAGGGAAATAAATGTATGATAATGCGCATTCCTTTCATTCTACAGAACAATAATGAACTTCCACTGTACATGATGGCGTCGTCATTGACCCAAGAACTGGTTAAGAAGCATTTCAACTATCTGACATTGGTGAATAACCTGTTGGTTGATTGATCATCTTACTTTGTGGATTAATGCGTTCTACCAAAAAAGACCGGGGATAAACATGAATATCCTATTCTATCCAGTCTGACTCAACCGACCATTTCGGACACAAATTCGAACTATAAGGGTTAATTAGGCCGGGGAAAGCCACCAATATGTACCTTTCCTACTTTGTCCGACTGCGAGCACGCGATATTTTGACGATCGGGCAGTATTTCGACAACACTCGTGTTAACGACTGATAAGTGATGGTGTAATACGAAACTAGGGGTTTCAATCAATAGTCTGCAGTGAACTAATTTGACTTGTTAGATAATTGTTCTCAATACCCAAATTTCCAGGCACACCACCATTTTACCAGTCGCAGCGATTCTTTCCCAATGTTGCGAAATACTTCCGCGGATGTATGGATAAAACTGCCGCTATGATGGACCGTATTGCTAAGTACATTTTTGCAAAGCAGGTATGTCGAACAAGAAGATATAAAAGTAATTTCTGGATGTTATTGCTATTTAAATGTATTTGATCTTGATTTTGGCAAGGACCTCTATGCGAGTGTACTCTATTTGACTTGATTTGACTCGAATTAACTCCTCTAAATTACTTGGTTTGATTCAAGTCGGCTTGTTCAAATAACTTGATTTGACTGGCGAAGTCGGCTCGTCTAACTGACTTGATTTGACTCGAGTCAACTTGGCTAAATGTTTGATTTGATGCGAGTTAACTGAATAATATAAAATGATTCGAATTCATGTGCTGTAACTTGACTTGATTATTTCGTGATGTCGTGAAACTTCGATAAAAGTCAAACGTAGAACTTTCGGAGTTTTAGTCGACATTGTCTTTATTGCTGTTATTTTTTCAATATTTCTACAATTTGTTGCATTGATCTTACATTTATTCTGTTATTCAATGTTTAGGTAACAACGTCTGCGATGGACGGGTGGAATCCACCGGATTACGCGTGCGTCCTGATGAAACACGGGTTCGTACATGCAATGCAGGTAAATCGTTAACTCTGAAAGTTCGCTAGCGATTGTTGATTTATAAAGGCATTTGCTGTATAACCAGAATGTCATTCTCTTGAGCAGACCAAGTACCAGCCAATCTTTGTGTTGCACTACTACAATTGTTACTAATCAGAATAAATATCAATAATTATGTGATTTACCCCTAAATTAGAAAAAAATGGGCCCAACTTTGCATTTTACAATATTGTTTTGACTCAAAAATTTCACGTTTTTAGGGAATGAGCTGTGGAATTGCTTAAATGCATTATTTAAACATTACCCAATTGTGTATCTTTCTAAATGTTTTAAAACACTTTTCGGGCCAAAAAATTGTACCTTTCAATATTTTCAGCTCCAAATACAACAGTATACTAAATTTTTAATTGACCAACCTAGATGAACTGGACAAGACCCAACCGGGTCCAGCACGCATTCACAACCGCGTTTAAATGGGAAACTGAGACGGTGAAAACATTAACTTCAATCCACCACGCAGCTGAAGCCCTGGGGGACGCAGAGGTGATGTCATACCACACTATCACTCTTGCGGTTTCTTATAACAGGATAGGATATTCATGTTTAACACCGAATGGGTAAATCAGGAAGGTTAACACACGGGTGATTATAATGGATCACCTTGCGCCTACCGTCAAGTTACCGCCGCTATTGCATTGAGTATTTTAAACATGGTTGAGATTTTAGATAAGCTATCAATTTCAACGGTTGAGGAAGTTTCTACTAAGTGGCTTGCACTAGAAAAAATTACAAGCTAGCAACCAGTTTCGAATCTGCAACATGACTGTTGTTTATGCGTGGGTATAGGAAAACCCAGAGGCGTTATAACTCTTGCTATATAGTCGACGAAGTTATTCTAGCGGGTTGAATACGACGGACGCAATTCTGTTGTTTTTAATCAACAAAAAGTCAGGGTGCTAAACTCGTGGGTTTTCGAGAAAGATTTTCATTTTGGAAATTGCGGCCTAATGCCATTTTATACATGAAATGTTTTGTTTATAAACCCATCTTCTGTAAATTGTCTATTTGATTAATAGCTTTTACGTTTTAAAAGGTTTGAACATTTTGTTACATTTAGATAAAAACCTTACAAAATACTGCACTTATTGTTAAACGTTTGAGGGCCGTATTGGAGTTTGACACCACTGCATTAAAACAAGGGGTTCACATAACTATAAAGTGTCCGGGCAGAGTTAGTCGGTGTTTCATGTGCGTTCAATCTTTACAGGTAGCTGAACTGGTCGGCGCTGATCTGATCCCGGAGATCACGAAACTACTCAGCGAGTTGCATACTTATGGCAAAGTGGTGCATCGGGTGACTAGGGCCGACCGAGGGCTGGGAGAATTCATATTCGATAAGAACATGTGAATTTGTGATTGTGTTGTTTACATGTAAGCTTTTCGGCATCGTTATATAACCTGTGTTTCGAATAAAATATAATTCCCCTGTACATAATAACGCTTCTAGTATAGTATCATTCGAGCTTTTCACAACAAAACAGCTAGAATATGCACAATCAACACCTTTATTTTACAAAGCACTGCTCTATTACAAAACTTAACGAGAACACCGTCGCGCAACCTAGCACATGCTGCTGGGTTGGAAACTGATCATAAGTTTAAAACCGAGTGTGGTATAAAAATAATAAAAAAAACTTCAACTAACTAATCGACTGGGTTCAGGCGATGGCCACTAAGTGCCCTGACACAATCGTCTTGTTCTAGCCAAAATCAAGTAGAGGGTCAAAAAACAGAGACTTTAACCATCATGTCACCTTTCCGCAATACTGTCTTATGATGTCGTTATTTTGTGTGCCGGCAATATCGTTAGTTAAACGAGGCCTCGCAACAAAAATATAAATTGGGAATAATACTAAAAGGAGAAAAGAAGGAAAAGGCGGGAAATTGCACACTAAAAATTTGGAAAATACTTTTTAACTTTCCTCTAACCACATCTTAAACCCAAAACTAATCCTAACTGACCTGTAGTTAAATAAATGTAAAACAACGAATCTTATTCCTTGTATGATATATTTGCGAATGACATCCATCCAACACACATGAAGATCTTTTATTTGTCGGTACAAGTTTCGAACCCACATCCCTCGCTGGTTCCGTCTATATTTATTCTTGCCGGTCGCGTTTACCGTTCCACCACGGGAATAAAACACACTATTTGCTAATAGGTTTTATTTACACTTTTATTCACTCGAGCGAAGCGGTAATACCAAGCCCGCCATACGACAAAATAAAAGGAACATAAAAATAAATCAGGCACCCAATATTTTTAAGGTGGACAGTCAGTCAAGCGGTCAGTTTGCTAATTTGGGGTAAAAATCATCGAATTCGCGCCGCTTGGGTTAAAACAAAGTATAAAAGTAACGATTAAACACAAAAACAGAAATCCAGTTTTGTACAAGGTTGTTTTTTCATTATAAAGTTGACTTCAACACGATGGTGATTATATAGCAGGGCCGGGAGCATAATTGTAATGTACATGGGTAAAAAAGGCCGGTAAAATAAGGAACCGCGGGTCTGCTTTGGTTGACACGGAATTCAAGCAACGTCTATCGCGTTCACTGGCATGCTTCCAATGGCGCTGTCACATCGGTCGGTAGACTGCAATGTTAAATGATGGTTTAAGTGTTAGGTTGTGTGGCCGAATGGTTTAAACGCGACCGATACATATACTGAATTAGATATACAAAAAAAACGGTCTTAAACTGAGCTTGGTAAAAAAATGATGGTTAACATAAGGTAAGGTTGTGTGGCCGAATGGTTTAAACGCGACCGATACATATACTGAATTAGATATACATAAAACGGTCTTAAACTGAGCTTAGTAAAAAAAATGATGGTAAACATAAGGTCGTGTGGCCTAATGGTTTAAACGCGACCGATACATATACTGAATTACATACAAAAAAACGGTCTTAGCAACGAGTCCATCATGGGTTCAAAACTAAGCCCGGTAAAAAATGATGGTAAACATAAGGTTGTGTGGCCGAATGGTTAAGATCGACATTCCAAACTTACGCTGTAATCGAGATTATCGGCGCAGGTAGCAAGGGCTGCTTTGTTGAGCAGTTGAACAGCGTCATGTCGACCAATGTTCATTAGAGCAGACCGTAGTCCTGCCACTGTGCCGTGTCGGTACTGAAGATGATAAGCTTGTTTTAAATTTGGTAGATTATGCTGTTCGGTTGTGTTGTTTAGATCATGGCTGTATTAATTAGATGGTTTTGGGGTATTGTTGTTAAACCCTGGTTGTTTAATTGTACTGGAAGCTGGTCCAAGGGTTGTGGGATCGAAATCAGTACTTTGCTAATGGGTTGTGCACTTGGGCAAGGCTTTTAAGTTCAGTAAATTTGCGGGTCAAATAAAAAATAAAGAAAGTCGGCATTACATTTTAACACTATAATACGCAACAAGAGGCAGACATACTCGCTTTGGAAATGGAAAAGACTAAAAGGAGGGAAAGAGGAAAGGTGAGAAACTGCACACTAAAATAAAGATTAGAGCATTAGAGTTAGTTTTAAACATGTGGTTGGAGTTAGGTTTAGTTGTGGGGTTGAGATTAGTGTTTAGGGCAGGGTTAAAATTAGTTTCAATAGTTTTTTCCCTATTTTCCTCCTTTTAATATTGTCCAGTGGAAATGACTTGAAACTTACCATATAGTTATCCAGGAGTGTGTTAGTCGGGTTTTCTGAATGCCGGATAAAAGTGACAATGGAACCAAGAGAAAGTCGTTCAGCCAGTGCCAACCAGTCAGAACCAGTTCTTTCAGCATTTAGCAGTTTACACAGTTTCAGTCTTAGTGTCTCGTCAAGTTGGGCAATATCTGAAAATATATTTTGTGTGATTTTAGAATTAAACGGTAGTTTTATCTGAGTAAGGCAGTGTTGATATTGGTTATAGATGTAAAGTCAAAGTCATAGTAGAGTCAATTTTGAGTCAAGTCCTTTTATTTTATAGTCCAGTTGAGTCAAGGCCCTTTAAGTTAAAGAGGGAAAGTCAAGTGCAAGTCCTTTAAGTCATTTTAATTTATTTTGTAAAAAGTGGCTAATAATACCTTGTACAACACTAAATCACCAATCAATGAAATTTATATGGTCATCATTCTAATTAGCAGAGCGATTTTTAACCATAAACTAATTTACTGTAGATGACACTATGTCCAATACATTACAACACTACATGTTAGTTATACCGCCATATCTATTGTACGAAGCAGTTTATGTGCTTTAAACTACATGGGGCCTTGGTAAAAAAACGGTTGGAATTACATAGATATCTTATACTAACCTTCCTCGTCTCCTGGAAATTTTTTGTCGATTTCATGCTTGAGTGGTTTCATAAAAACACCATTAAGAAGGTCTCTCATCTGAAATGAAGGGGGTAATTACTTATCATTTGCTGCTGTGGCAAGATCTTTTTGGTTTAGTGTGTGTTTGCTTGGCCCAGTGGTAGCGCGATGAAATATCATGCTGACCGTTGCCAGTTCGAGGACTACTGCTAGCTTATAAGTTGCATAATCAGGGAAAACGGTTGTTGGTCTAACCATGTGGATTCTGGTGATGATATGTGGTACAACATTTTCAAAGAAATGTGTATTGACTACTATGCACTGAAGAATACTCGGCAACTTGACCGTGGGCATTATGAATGTTATGATTTACACTGTGAACATATAGAAGGATGGATATCGGTGGATAGAACACATGCACCCTCAATAGAAAACAACTTGTTAAGTTTCCGATTCTATTACGGTTTGAAGAGTACAACCTCGTGTGAGGTTGAAAACCAACTTCCAACAACATTCTTACCATCGGAAGACACAGACTGATGCAACTGACCTGATCAGATGCGGCGAGATCTGCGGGAGTTATCCCGTTCTCCGATCCCGGAGGAGAGGTGCTCGCATCCGGATCAGCTCCACAGGCGAGGAGCAGAGTGGCGATCTCACAGAGTCCGAGGGATGCGGCCACGTGGAGAGGAGTGTAACCCTCATATGTGGCAGCTTCCATGTCAGCGTCGCACTGTGAAAATGAAGATTTTCAATTGAGCTTCAAATGACAAGCGACATCATATCATATCCAGGTCACAATAGGCAGGACATTTTCGGGGGAAAAGTATTTTGGGGAATAAAAAGGGATAAAAAAGTTTTAAAAGCAGGGTATTGTGAAGGGTGTAAAATGTTTAAGGAAGGTTAATATTTATTTGGGGAAGGGTTAAAAAGTTTAGGGCAGGTTATGCGTGACGTTTAAAAAACTTTAAATTTCTGTTCCTGGTTTTCTACCAAAGACCCATTCCTACAATTGTTAATGAAACTGTTTCCAGATAACATTTCCTTTAAATTAAACCATCCACCTATACATAAAAACACCAACCAGAAATTGCAGATAAATCGGTTGTACTGCTAAAAACAGGTCCAAAGAAGCCATCACCAGCTCACCTCAGATATAAGACATCCAGCCACCACCAGGTTGTCCATTTCCACTGCAAGATGAAGCGCCGTTCGCCCACTTTTCGTGTCAGCCATGTTGACGTTGAAGTTGTTGCTCTTGAGCAGACCCAAGCACTGACGGGTTCCCTGACTTGCTTTGGCAGCCAGGTGAAAGCATCCAAGGCCTAGAAAATAGGTATTTTGAACTTCTGTTTCCGCATGCTTGAAAAATGTATAAGGGTAGTTTATTTCTCTTGATGCACTAGGGTGGTTTGTCTCAGTTTTGTAAACAATTTTATACAAAATATTTGACTAATTTGGAAGTAAATCCAGGTTAGCTCAACAGATGTCAGCCCAAAAGTTTTGTGATGACTGCTAGCTAGTCGGTTAAGTCTTTTTTTGCCTAAAGTGGAATAATTTTTTAACATATACAACATACTGTAATAGCCCCATAAACAATATACTGCAATAGCGCAAGAGTAACCTAGCTGTGGCCTGTGGTTACCAGGGTAAGCTGTCAATTTCTTTCTGAGTTATAACATAATTACGCTCTCTGCAATTTCCCAACTTAGGGGTAAACAGAACCATCGAATACCTACTGCGCAGATCTATCTTTTTACATACCGAAATTGTATGAGAAGGTTAGACCAGTTGGTAGTTGCTGCAGCACAGAAACTATTTATATGCTACAACTATGCTAAAAAAAGAGTAGATATTCTACAACCAGAGACAAACAACAACGTACCGTCGTGGTTCTTCATGTCCATCTGCATGATGTCCAGTTGCTTGCTGTTGAGGAGGTGATAGAGTATTGATGCGTTTCCATGCCGACAAGCTACGTGGATCGAATGGTTGCCGTAGCTGTCCAAGATCAGAGGGTTGGCTCCCATTTTGATCAGGTCCTGGAGTGATTAATTTTAGGGATTAAATTGGCGATAATTTGGGGGTTAAAAGACCATATTGCAATTAATTTAGCGGTTAAAAGGAAACATGTTGATTAATTCTGCGGTTAAAAGGTAATTCAAAATCAATAAAATCAACCTAAAATATGGCTCAACCCCCTACATCAAAACATCCATTAAATGTTAAGAAAATAATCAAATCTTCGGCATGGGTTATCAAAATTTGAACAAAACAGGCCCTTAAAGCTGAATAATTAAGAAAACTTTAAACTATGTTATTAATTCAGGAAAAAAATTGAAATATAAAAATATCAATTTTTATATAAATCCATTATCATCGACAACTTAGAAGACAAAATCCCCACTCATCTTCTAATAAATAATTTTCAACTTACGATGACTGCTTCAACGTTGTCGGTAAGAACGGCCACTTGGAGCGCAGTTTGCTTCTGCTTGTTTATGGCGTCCACAATGCTTTGCTTGTTATCCAACGTTGCCACCACGTCCAACAGTGATGAAAGAACTTCCAGTTGATCATGGATCACCGCCACGTGAAGAACCCTATCACATGATCGGTTACTTTTCACATGATCAGTTACTTTTCATATGACCATGGAATTATAGGTTACTTTTCACATGATAGGTTACTTTTCATATGATCACGGAATTTTCACATGATAGGTTACTCTTCATATGATTAGTTACTTTTCACATGATCAGTTACTTTTCACATGATTGGTTACTTTTCATATGATCACGGAATTTTCACATGATTGGTTACTTTTCACATGATAGGTTACTTTTCACATGATCGGTAATCATGTCGTTTTCTTAGGATTGATTTCACATGACAAGTCGCATACACAATTTTTATATGATTGGTAAAACTATTGGTTGTTACTTATTTTCATGTTGATCAGTAATCATTATCTAACAAACAACAAAATAATGTCCTTCTTGCTTCACATTAAAGTAATAAATGATGTGGTCTTGTCGGGAAATTATATTTAACCAATATGGTTAAAAATGATGAAAATAAACGAAAAAAACGATGTCAAGCAAATTTAATCCCAAAACTCACGAGTCGCCACTGTGGTCGCGGATACTGGTCAGGTGACGCTGAAGGACAAGTAGCATTCTGACGTCGCCGGTGATGGAATAATCATGGAGGGCGGTCGAGTTCCTTTCTGCCCACTTCTTCGTCAATGCTCTCAGGTCTGTCTTGGGGGCGGCTGTGAAATGGTGGGTACATTTAGAATGAGGGTTCTCTAGATAGTTGTGCTGTTCTTTGGATTTACACTGTAAGCTTTACTGGTATTGTGTTGGATCATTGGCTGGTTGGGCAAAGATAACAAGTTGCCAGCTAGTCGATTTAGTCTTAGCAAGCGTTGCGTATACCCAGTGGTTTAATGGGGTAGTTTAGTTTGTTCTTTTTTTATTCTTTCTGTTTAATTTTTTCATTAAAAAAATTTCTAGAAATGTCTCCAGCCCATTTAACATACCAAAATAGCTCTGGCAGTCCGACAGTAGGCAGACAGTAATCCAGACTGCATGATAATGCCCTTGCAATTTCTTACACATGAGGATCAACAGGAAGTCAGGAACCCTCCTATACTCCAAAATATCTAACTTATTAGGACAAATTTCACTAGCAGAGGGAATTAGGAATATGAAATAATAACCGGCCAAAAGTTGTTTGCCTGTCCACATGATTAATATGATATTACTAATAATATCTATCTATCAATTATTGAATATTAATAGACAAAGTAGCGAAAAAAGCTCAAGTAAAACAAAATAAAAAGGTATTTTTAAAGAAAGTTACCTGGTGTAACCGCTTCTGTTTTCTTGCTGGTTTGCTGGAAATAGTTAAAATTTATATTAATTTCCAGTGGTTGTAAAATAATATAAAGTCGTTACCTGGGTGACCACTGATTTGACTTTCGGGGCTGCGGGTTTGGGCGCAACCATCGTTGGGGCAGACTTGGTTGGTGGGTTCATTGCTGAAGGAGATATGGACATTTGAGCCAAACTTCGCATCATCGGTGCCATGATGGCCGCGTCTGTTTCCACACAGCTGTCTGCAACACAAATTAGGATCGTTTTAGTGAAAAATGCATTTTTTTTTAATTTCTGGGATATGTTTTTTTATGTTTTTTCCATTTCTGGAAAAATTTCATTTTTTACTCAAGTTTATATCATTTTTTTATTCTAGTTTTATCCATCCATTTTTTTAAAAATTGATTTTTTCACTCAAGTCTTATCCATTCTCATCCAAATGTGACATTTTTACTTGAGTTTCTATAACATCATGTCAACTTACCAGATTGTACGGTGGTAACGCTGTTCGACACAGCAGCAGCTCTCTGTGACAAAAATGGTTTAAATATTTGTGTCTCAACAACTACGTCATGAACTGGTCCCAGTGCACCATTGGCCGGCCCTTACTAACATAATGTACTAAGCTAACAAGAATTGGCACCAAATTTTATTTGAGAATTGGAAATGAGAAATGGGGTACTGTTGTGCTTGATCTGCCCACTCGTTTAAAATAAAAAAATAAAGATATAAAGACTATTACATTTTTTAATCAATTTCAAAAATTTTTCATCAGTCATTTTTGTATCAATTTTAAGTCCACTTTTCAACAATTTCAACTTTACTATTCATCAATACCTGCTGGGTTGTGGTATGTGGCACATCTTGCTCATCGTTCCACGCGGAGGCAAAATCATGTTCCTCCTCTGTTCCTCCTTTCGGTGTCTGTGAGAATATATTGTTGCATATCGGAGACTGGCAAGGATATTATGAATAAAATTTATTAAAAATAATTTTTATAAAAGTCTCCATGAATTATGAAAGACCATTAAACACATACTCTTTTGGCATCGTCAGAATTTCCATTGCACAGAATACAAATTATTTTGTGGCAGTTTTTGTAAATTTTGCGTGAAAAAAACCAAAAAACTCACCAGTTCCAAACCGGCGTCTGACTCGATATTAGAGAAGTCAAACTCGCTCAACTCGAAGAACGACTGTCCAAGAAGAGGAAGTGGAGCGTGGGACATGGGTTGCGGAACCATGGGGTCCATTAAATCACCGCGGAAACTACCGCTGCCTGGAATCAGGGGGTGATTGTTTTTAAAAAAACTTAACAAATTTTAATTTTTTTAATTTTTTTAAATCTTTTCAGAAATCTTTTTTTAAAAGGTCCTAAATATTTATAGGAACACGTGATAAAAACAGTGTATCAGTTTAGACCCGATTACTGTAGAAAAGGTTATTACGGTCATACCTAAACAAATCATTATTTATTGAGACAACAAACAACAAGCATGGAAAAGAACTTACCGGTGCCAGTATTGATATTCTGTTGGACCACCATATTGGCTTGGTCGAATGCTTGGTTGATGATGTTTCCTCCCTGCATTGAGGTTTGCTGGGGAAATAAACAAAGAATTTGTAATTTGTAAACGATAAATCGTTGGTTGTGATTTTGTGGGTCTCGCCTATAGCTGGGCGTAATTGATCAAAGTTGTATTACGGAATTGACTTAAGTACTGTAACTCTGACGTCCGTAATTACATAACTGAACACTTCTCGTTATTTCGTAATCACGCCCAGCTCTAGTCTTGCCCCACCTATACCTACAGAGAATGCTGTTGTTTTTGGCCCCAGAAAAGTATCGAGATTCAACTATCCACAAAGATGCAATCGAACTAAAATATTACAAGCTAATTAAAAGTGTACCCAAGTGAGGCTATCACAGCTACTACTTCTTCAAAAAGCATTTAAATAAACCAGAAATCATTTAAATAAACCAGAAATTATTTAAATATATTTAAATAAAAAAAAAAGTGACTTACCACCGTATGGTTTTGGTTTTGGTCCACTAAATATGGAGGCGAGTTCATAAGGCTAAATATTTCTTCCGTGTTGACCGTGCTGAGTTCGTTCATAATGGTCTCCTCATACTGCTGGATCTCCGCAGGACTCTGTTGCTGGAGAATCTAAGAAGTTGTTTTTGAGAGATTCAGTCTATTTTACAGCTCCGCGATAGCAAGTGCTAATAACAGGTTAGAAGTGGAATTCATAACGAAGACTAGCATGGAATATGGCCGAAAATAGCCAATTACCAGCTAGTGCGCTGAAATACGACATTAAAGTTACAGAAATAAAAATCAACCTTTTATTGGTTGGGTTTGATTTTTAAATGTTTTTAAAAGAGTTTTCTTTTTTTTTTATTGAAAAGATGCAAATGAAATAACAATGCTATGTTTTTATTGTGACTCGCTTAAAGCCCGCCCCAACACTCCCCACAATACTTGTTTCCAGGATTGCTTGTATTGAACGATTATATCAAACGAGTCGAATAGCTGGACGGCACCTGAACAGTTGTACTTACTTGCTGGCTGTAGTCTGGATTGTTGATGTAGTCAGGGGGAGAACAAGCAGGGGAAACGTACATTTGCTGACTGTCGGTCATGTTGGTTGAGAACATAGATATCGGGGCGCACGTGTAAGCTTCATTCTGGTGGACTGTCTGTTGCATCGTCTGCTGGGGCGCACGGATTTGAGACTGGAACGAGATCTGTAAAATAAGGAAATTTTAAAATTCTGATAAAGTTTTTTAAAAAAGATTTTTGATTTTTTTTTCAGAAAAAAGTTTTTTTTTAATTCGAAAAAAAAGTTTTTTCTACCAAAAATAATCACTGATGGCAAAATTGTATTTCAAAATTTGCCGAAGAGCTACAAGTTTGCACAAAATTAAACCGACAACATGAATCAAACGCAGCCAATTTATTAACTAATCAAATTTTCTATAAATGCCATGCAACTAAAATAATAATCACTTTATAGTTTAAACTAACAAAAAACTGGACAATATTTAAACTGACAGGAACAAGTTTAATGGTTCTTAACCAGGGAGGAATTTCAGGATTTCAAGAGAGGAATTGGTGCATTTTATACTAAATGTCATATAACTCAAGAGATTCAAAATAGGCAAAGGAAGGCATGCACCAAAAAAGGTTGAGAACCACTGGAGTAGATAAAAGTGGTTAACTTGTTGCTCTAACCACAATAAGAAGGTTAAGACAACCTGTGGGATTCCGGTGTGTGGTCGGACATTGCGTGGCATTGGGATCCTGGTGCCTGGGAAGTATTCTTCATCCTGTGGATTGTATTGTTGTGGTGAGATTGTTAGACTGTTCATGTACATGAATCCGGGAGTTTTGTTATGATGGTCTGGTTTATGTGTATTCAAACACGCAAGGGGGGTGATTACACAGGCAAACTTTTATTTACCTTGTGCCCACTGTCGGGTTACCGGAGCTATAATATTGAGTTGTATATGAATGAGACATTTTGACCATTACTTCACTTGGTAAAGGCAACCATTTAGGACCACAACCCAGGGGATTTTAAGCAGTACAAAATGCAGATTTCACAGGTTTAGCTTTATTTTAAAATTACAAATTTTTAAGCAAAACCATAATGTTTGGGATTAGTAAACATAGCTCTCGGAAGGATTGGTAGAGTTAATGCATTTTTACTTTAAAAATAAGAATCAATCGTCTTAAAAATCAAATTTTCATTTCCGAAACTTAAAGCAATATTTTACCGGAGGTGGTTGCGAAGCAGGGGAACCCCCTTCGCTCATCGCCATTGGAGAAGGCTCCGACTGAAATGAAGAAAATTTATCAAATTTAAAGTCGAAGAAAATATGTCACCCGGTCAATGACTATATACTGTCGTTATAATATAAGCTTGATGGTTGTGTGTGTGTGTCATTTGTATTCTGACACGAGGTAAAATTTACATTGAAAATATACACCATTATCGTTAGAAAATCCGCAAAAACAGTGTTCGTATAAAGATTTTTTACAGTTATCGCTGGATAACACATGAACACATGTCCAATCTCTCTCTCTAGTTTCTGGATCCATTACAACAGCATGATGTATTAGATACAAAGAGAAAAGCAAGTAGTAGTTTTGAAAACAAAGCCTTCTGCTAAGACAGAGTTAATGTTACCCAAAAAAGCAGCAGTACCTTCCATGGCACAGGACACAATTAAGCTTTACACAGTCCAGTCTGGTATATGTATATGCCATGGTGTTTAGTAAGCTTATGAATGGATATTAAGAATCTCAGATTCAAACCTTGAGTGGCATGTAGGCATTTGTCGGCATTTGGCTTGAATATGCGGGTGAGTGTGCTGGACTTCTCTGTAAAACAAATTGCAATGCAGCCAATGTTAGTACATAGGGTTTGGTTGGAAGGTGGTCACCATTTAATACATTAGTAGGGGCACACCAGAGGTTCACCCTGACACACCAGCACCGGATTGTAGAAGTCTTAAGACTAGACAGGTAGCCCGTTTAAATTTTATCCCATTATTAACCATGGTGGTCATTAATAGGATCTCATCATAATACGCCTACTAAGGAATCGTGTAAATCTGACCTATATTTGCCCAGGTATGAAAGGTTGAAATGATTTGTAGTAAGGTATTAACAACGGTAATCTTATCCTAATACGCTTACTGAAGAATCATCTAAAACTGACACATATTTGTCTAGGTATGGAGGGTTGATTCGTAATGTTATCATAGAATAAAAAAAACACACTGCCCAGCTCACCGGTTCCGTTTTTATTCTGTTGAGCTTGAGAAGCATAGTAGGGTCCATGGGTCCCTTCTGTGGGTTCTGTTGTTTGGCGGGTGGCCGTCTTGCTTCCTTCACCTTGCCCCCTCCGTTGTCACCACCCGCGGGTGAAGACGAGAAGTTGTACGACTGCTGGACGTTGCTGCCGGCGGCGAACGAGTATCCTGCGAGAAGAAGGCAATAAATAATAAGAGAGATTGCAATAAAAAGAGAAAAAGGGAAAAAAAATTAAGAGTAATTGTAATAAAGAAAGAAGACAATACAGAATAAAAAGAGAAGGTTAAAAATAAACAAAAAAACTTTATAAACTGTGCATAACAATTGATGCTGAGAGAGAGGAAAAGTCACACAAATAAAAGAGAGAGGTGGGTCAAAGAGGAACAAGAACTAAAAGTACCGATGGTGAATTGGAATACCACCAAAAAGAAGAGTTCAGAGAAATGTAAAAAAATGCTAAAAAAGGGAAACGTTATCACAAAAGAAGGCAAAAATTCATGTTTTACCTCCAGTGTTTCCATTGCCAAGATGATCAACGAAGTCTGGCATCAGTTTTCTTCGCTTTCTGTCAATCAATTCCAGATCTGGAAACACAGAAAATAAACCTCTAGATTTTTAATGCTTTTTTGCAGATTAATAGTTAATAAGAAAAGCACCTGCCTATTCATTCATTATTCTATTTGATCTTTTTTGTGACAAAAAAAAACTTGGAACTAGCCGAATCAAGTGATTGCAAAATTAGATTATTATTTGTAATATTGTCATAATATATGTTCTCACTTATATACACAACGGTCTACTTGGGCATTAGGTCCCAATGGGCATTGGCTCCCATACAGAAACAACTAGCCATGGTAACACTTAATTATTTTTAAATATTTTAAAAACAAGGATGTTACCGGATTTATTAGGAAGGTAGGTGAATGGCTTGGCCTCTGATACCTCGTGGTCTGATTTCCTCCGTAGTTGGACCTGGATTGTGATTATGTTAAATCTTGTTGTTATCACCGTTCATCTGAACATTTTTTCATAATTATTGCATTAATATTTGTTCTCAAAACCTGCCGCTGGCTATATTGGTCTGGCAGTGGGCAAGGAACTTAGCGGGCATTGCCTAAACCCATTTTATAAATGAATTTTAGTCTATAGGAAATTCTTGTATTAAACTTAGACTTCAAGTATTCATTTCCACAACCTGCATAAATTCTACT
>CH000082.1:123450-150001 GCA_000149265.1 Ciona savignyi | reverse complement strand
ATTTCTGCTTTAATATTTATTAGTTACCTGGGAAATTTTTTGGGTGCAGACATAAATAATAAATATTGATTTTTGAGGGGGTTTTGAGTTTGAAGCAAATAAATTGTTTAAAAAACCACGTATTACAGTTTCTCCTAACCTGCGAACATGTCATTAAATATCTAAATATCCCAATATACGTTAAATGACGTATGTTTAAAGATTATTTCTGTTTTTATCTTTATTAAATTAAA
The DNA here is from genome assembly GCA_000149265.1 of Ciona savignyi. Lineage (NCBI taxonomy): Eukaryota > Metazoa > Chordata > Ascidiacea > Phlebobranchia > Cionidae > Ciona > Ciona savignyi. The sequence goes on along the minus strand of CH000082.1, from coordinate 149,768 downwards.
GTAGTTCATTTAAAAAGAACCTCTATTTATAATGAACTTAAATTGCTTATGAAAAAACAACAAAACTAATATGTTTAAACTTTTAAACAATCATGACTTTTACATTAAGGCTACAGAAAAGTTTAGTGCAACGGTTTGCAAAATACACGTTTATTCAATTATATTGGCTGGTTTTTAGCCGAGATCACTTAGCGAAATTTCCAGCCTGCTGAATTCTTAATACCAGTCAGCACGGGTTTTCCCATCAGTTAGAATGGAGGCAATACGATATTGAAGCAGACTCTTTGAGTGTTTAAAACGGGGATTTTGTGATTTTCGGGATTTTGTTAAATCCCTTTAACAGGATTTCATGCTTGAAATTGTTCTTTCATGTATTGCACACAGCATTGAGTTGAACAGCACACAACTGTGCAAATCACTATTTGTTAAGGGTGTTGCATATATTTCAAATGCTCGAAAAATACCAAAGTACCAGACAATCCACATGGTCCTACCCCTCTGACTGGGATAGGGTTTTTATCTGATTTGTGCTAAAAAACTAACCCTTAATTTAATGGTTAACACTTGGCAGTAAATTGAAATACCAAGTTATTTAATGGTTTTTACCCTCCTACACCGTATTAACAAAATTGCATTGGTTACATCACATTAGTAGGAGCGTTTACTATGACACAGGGGTGTAGACCCTAATGATTGCCCCAACATACAGGCAGCATAATACCTGTACATTAACTGGCTGCTTAATGTCAACATCGCGGTACTGTGGTGTCCTGAACACGATGGCGAACTGACGATGAACATCGGTGGGGGAGAAATTGCCGTAACCCTCCCAGATGTTGTTTCCCTGCATGTCTTCCTCACTGAACACCACCTGGATGTCATCTGCAGGTGGGGAGGGGGTTAAACATGCGGGTGGGTGAGGATGCATGTGAGGAAGGGGGTAATATGTGAACTAGGGGCTTGGCTGTGGGTGAGGACAGAGGTAATACGTAGACTTGGGGCTTAGTTATGGGTGAGGACAAAGGTAATATGTGGACTTGGGGCTTAGTTGTGGGTGAGGACAAAGGTAATATGTGAATGGGGGTTGGTTGTGGGTAAGAAAAGTGGTAATTAGTGGACTAGGGTTTGGTTGTGGTTGAGGACAAAGGTAATATGTGGACTTGGGGCTTGGTTGAGGGTGAGGAAAATAGTAATTAGTGGACTGGGACTTGGTTGTGGGTAAGTACAGAGGTAATACGTTAACTTGGTTGTGGGTGAGGACAGGGGTAATAAGCAACTTCCTTTTATGTTAAGTCAACTTCAGTAGTAGGTACTGTTACATTATTCCAAGATAACATATGATATTAGTTGCTTGATTTAATATCCTAGGCTATAGCTTTGGGTTGTATGTTTCACAGATAAAGACATTTGAAGTAAAAAGGTATCATATTGGTTTTAAATTTGTAAACAAAATTTTCAATCTAACTTTAATAGTGTTTTCAGTTAAAAGTACCAATTTTAATGTATTGTTTAATATGAGTAACCTGCAATTTTTTTCTAACAATGTTTTTTCGATATAATTATATGCATTTTCAATTTTAAGCGAATACTTACAGCGAATAAAGTGCCCAGTCAAGTTAACTTAGCACACAGCGAAATAATCGGTTGTAAATTGGATAACAGAAACCATAAGGGCCAATGAGTCAGAGTTGCTATAAATAGAGTGGAAATTTTCCCACCTTTCTGAACCTTGTCGCAGAGCAAGTACACCTCGTCTCCACCACTAGCGCTGCCTGCGTTGCAGTCCATCCGGCAAATTTTCAGTGTCGCCGCATTTGGTGCCTCTGCGGAGAAAGATTGAGACTCGTTAAAAATATTTTTTAATGGAATCTCAAATATTTGGCTATGCCATTGAAACCAAATTATTCCAACATTTTTAAACGTTTTCAGTGTAGAAGACATTTTTTAAATTTCAAAACAATAGGAAATATCAGTGGATGGACATGAACAAGGAAATAAAATTGGTTCACCGAAACTACAACCGCTACTCGGTTTTTATCCACGGTTTCACCCGCCATTGTGGTTCTCCATGCTAACAACTGGACTGCCATGGCTTTATAATTAGTTACCGTAAAAAGAAGGGTAAAATCCTGATATTTAAAAAAGGAAGATATAGACAAAGTTTTTAGCTATTCCTGTTTAAAAAAGGGGGTATAACTAGAGATGTCATTTCAGAATCAAGATTTGAATTGAAAATGATTCGATTTTATTTTTTTAAATGTTCATAATGCTCATAGTGGAACAAAAAGAGTTTTAATTAATTTTGATGTGAATTTAAAAAAGTAAAAACAATATTTTTTTAGTTAACAATGATGATAATTAAAAATTAAAATCATTTTTTAAACATATATGCAATTGTATTTCCCTAATAAAATTAATACGAAAAATGTTTTCTGCTTAGTTTTTAAGTTTATTTCAGAGCCGTAGAAAAAGTTTACAAATTATTGATTCTAGAATACTAGAAACTAAACTGATTCGAATAGGTAGATTTCCAGGTATATAAACCTGTTACTTGTGTCAAACCATATATGATACCAAAATCACGTACTGCTGTCGAAAATGGCGTCGGATATAACAGGTTTCAACATGATGGTGAAGGCGCCGTTACTGTCAGGCAGATAGGCGATGAACATGAGGCGGACGACGGAAAGATCGATGGATTTCGCTTCACTTGTTGCCTTCACAGAGATTCTCTTTCGATCCTCCTCTGCAACAAATTCTTTCTTTTAATGTTTTAAAGACTATTTGTTTTGACGGCGTTCAGTAAAAGGAACTAACCACAACATTTCCTTTGATTTTTTTTTATTTTCTGGTTTTTTTTACGAAAAGGTTTTAACAACCGTTCGTTTTGATTCGTTTCCATTTTTTTGTCGACTCTCAGAAATATAAAATAAAAGTAAATTCCTGTGATTTGTTTTCTTTTCTTTTTTTACATGAAAAGGTTTTAACAACTGATCGTTTTGCCATCTTTCCCTGTTCCTGTGGTGTGATTTGTTTCTTTTTTTATTTAACATCAGGGGAAAAACGAATAAACCTAAAAAAATTGTTTGTTCTGGTTATTTGGTGAGACAATGAAAGATGTGATAAGATGGTGATCACCATCTTATCATCACCATTATGTCAGAGACATTATATAGTTTTTGTTTAACCCATTATTGCAATTGGTTCGAGCAGCGTCCACTAAGTATCTTGCCAAGGAGACAACTGATTAGCTAGCAATGAATTTAAACCCACAACTTTCCAGATGACAGTCTGACATGCTAACATACGAGCTCATCGGTCAGACTACTTATACAAACAACAGCTTGAAGATCATTTAAATAAATTTAACCACTTTCCTCTTAAGCTTTCCTAGATTAAAAACATACTTCCAACCACTAACATTGATATTTATGCCATTTATGAAGAAGTATAAGGTGGAAAATATTGTAGATGAAACGGAATTTTAAAAGTTTAATTATTTTGAATTTTCTCTTAACTTTTGCTGTGGGTAATTACAAAATATACTAAGTGCCTGTATACAAAATATACAACACTGAACTTGATTAAAACTTAATTTTTCCACTCCAATACAACATGCAGTCTGTGGCCAATACAACATGCAGTCTAATAACCTTATACAAATATAGACATCAGCATGGTGATTATATCATAATAAACATAGACAACATGCCTAAACACAATCAATATTTCACCTTTGATGTTCCGTTGGACTTCCTGGGGAAAGCCATCGTTGATTGAACTAAGTTGCATCTCGGCAGCAATATACCGCTCTTCTAAGATCGTGGCCACATTTTTCTTCGTCACGTGCTGGATGCCGAGGTTTGGGAACCTAGGAGGGGATACATTGGGTGGTGTTATGTGTCAACATAGTGGGAGAGATTAAGGTGTGGATATCCTGTATTATACACCAGATAGAATAAAAATCTGTACGTTTTATGATTCAACCCATTTCCAAATTCGAATAAAATTGTGTCGTAAGAAAAGCAATATGTTGTAAGAAAAGCAACTCATTTATTATATTGCTATATAATTTGGTAGTTTATTATATATGTGAAACCTATGTTGTTGTATATCTTACTGTTGATCTTCTTCACTATTTTACAATTATACATTTCTTCCAGTGCATAGTTACAGCGTCTTTTTAAATTATTGCACAGTTGGATATTTTTGGCAAATATACGAAGAAAGGGAAAAATTTAAAACATTCTAACTTTGTTTTGACAGTGTTTTTGGAATTTTTATAAATTAAATGCCCAATTATTCCGACTGCAGTTTTTTGCATAGTTCCGATTAAGGATGTGACATCACACACGATTTTTCAATCAAAGTATTAGTTTACTTATGATGAAGTCATTTGTTAGGCGATAATTAGGAAAGTGCATTTAATTATGATGCTTAATATAGAATTGAATTGAAGCCATGTTTCTAACAAAATAAACAACAGATAACCCATATTGCCCTTTACCTGTATTCCATTTATTTTTATTGAATTACATGACAAGTAAATTAATGCATTAATGTCTATTATGGGCATGAAATAGGTTTTGAAAGTGAAGATAAAAAGGTTATGAAAGTGCAAAAGTGCTAACAACTAATAGAAATCACTCTTGAACTGATGTTTGAAATGCAGAAGTTAAATGATGATATCATCGTTGCATTAAGCTTTAAACATAGATTTGTCAGGTTTATTCTTAGTATACCAAGAATTATGTTTGTTTATCATTGTGAGTTCATACTGTGTGGCTCTAGGTTTGTGTAACATTACATTACACCATGTTTAAGGAACCTGAACCTAAATCACTTTGTACACAACCACGTCATTAAGATTAAATAGGTAAGAGGAACTAGCATTTAGTTGTTTATGTTGGCATATGTTTACTTGATCCTATATTTTTGTAGTGTTGCCAATGTTTTTCTGACAACAAATAAACTAAGCAGAGAAAAACTGCCATAAGATTCACCAATAACAAAACCTTATACTCATCTTTATGGGACATTTATTTTTTTTTACTGAACTTGGGGAGTTTTGTACCAATATTCGTTTGCAATTTGCATTTAATGATTACAAAAATTCAATAAACTTCCTATAAGTTAATAAAACAGGTGGTTTTTGTCTATAATTTTTAAATCAAGTCTTAACATTTGGAAGTTGTAACACTTTATGGGACGAAGGGAAAATAAAACAGAAATAATATAAATGAATAAAAAAGGCTAAAATTAAAACCCAAATCGATTTTGGTGTTAAAAATAATTTTACTTACGTGGCGGTCATGTCCTTGGGTCCACACTGTACGGTACATATCCCATTCTGACACTGCTTACCAACCAGAGAATGGGGGTGCAAACGTGGGTTTTCTTCATTCGTAACCAGTTGTACGACAATACGAGCGTAACCTTGGTAGTTACATATCTAAAAATAAGGAATTTTTTAATTAAGAAAACATGGAATTATTCTATTCAGTGTTTCACATGTCGAATTAGGAGCATATATAATAAACGGAAGAAGTCCAAATTTTTTAATCATTAATACATTTACTTTACTGCTGTGGTAAAATACAACTTTTTGTCATGAAAGAAGGGTAAAGAATTGGAGAGCTATTGTGTTCAATTTATTACTGGTCAACCTGATCATTTTGAAGTAAATAGTATAACCATGTTAATTTTAATGTGTGCTTTTTGGCATAAAGAACAAAAAATAAGTTAAAATATATTATTGACTATTAATCATTAAAGTTGTGTGTAAACAGCTTTCACCATATTAGGTGAAATCAAGTGGGAAGGAGTGCTAAAAAGAGACAAATACCTTTTTTTAAAATTTAATATAAACACAATGACCTTCCTTATAAAGTTCCGGTACACTACCAATAGCTATTGAATAATAAAATACACAATCAGCAAAAAGATAACTGTCAATGAACCAGCAGTCACGTTTTAAGTGGGAATTCCCAAAGCTATTTTTAGGCACCGTCCGGACAAAGTAATTTTGGAGTTTTCGGCAACCCAATTGTTAAATGCTGCTCTTGAGGATAACCATGCAAAAAACTGCGAAGAATCAGTTTCGTGGGAAATTCCACCTATTTGTTAGCAGTTGGTTTCGGATTTATAAAAAATATCAAGATTTGAAGGACGTGCACGACATCAAATATCTTCTGTTACATGTATACCAATACATACAAGCTATGCCTCATTATTAATTTTTGGTTATAAATTAATACCTTTTCAAATTATAATTAGTTGCAAATGCTAATTTTATTACGCACATATGTTAGATTACTTAATACGTGTTCTGTAGACACTAGACAGCAGACAAGTACTAATAAATGATAACATTTATTCACCTTCACTGCTGGAAATGTTTTCTTGTTTTTATCGCTGCTCCCCCCTGGTATGCCACCGTGTGACGGACCTTCACATGTGTAACGGAACCGGAAACCACGGGATTTCGGGTTTTCTATGATTTCAAGGTAGGGTTCTCCATTCTGAGCGAACAAAAATGAGTTATACTATACCAGTAAAAAATTAAAAATTGTTAGCAGTATGAAGGTCCTTTACAAAATCCAGATCTGAATCAAGTAGTTGCCACAAATTTGTTACTACAAATTTTTTGTTGCTACAAACTTAAAAAAAAACTTGAGTTGTTTTCATATGTAAATTAAAATTTGATTTTAGACTGTATATTAAACATCCTAATTCCTTAGCTGTCATATTAAAACTATAATGACAACAAACCTTTATAATTTTGTTAATCATTATTTAAATGTAATTATTTTCAATTGGTGACATATGAACATTACAATAATCGGGCTAATATTTAACCATATGCAGACCGCAAAATAACGGTCGTTCATCGGTCATTTGACCGGCACTTGAGCTATCGTGACCGGCGCTTTACACCTTCCATCGGTCATGTTGACCGGCGCTGATAATTACATCGCATAACACGCGCATTACAGACGCCGGTTCCTGCTTTGTATTATATCTTTTATTGTTATTATTTACTAAAGGTTATCCTTAAAAACACGTTTATGGATTCACAGACGCTTTGTTACATCAGACAATCAACGTGTGAATGGTCTTTATTAAGATACAATTTACCGATCTAAACGTGGATAAAAGGGAAGTTTACTATAGAACTTGTTCCGCACAAAATATACATTTAAAACAAGAACGAAATTACGCTTATTGGCGCAGAGCAATGACGTTTGTTACCACGTCAAATAATAAAATACGAAGAGCGTAATAGATAAAGCTTTCCTTTAAAAAGCGCCGATTAATCAGATTTCACCGCGGACGCGTGATAAGGTATTAGCGTTGATTCTACCGCCTCGTACCGCGTATTTAAATGGACGTTGACGTTTAGGCGCATCCCCAAGCAAATGTTAAATCGACAATTACGACGGCGTGACGTCATGCATACTCTACAATTACGACTGTGTGAAGTAATGCCCGTTTGACCGGCGCTTTTTCAATTTGACCGGCGCTGTTTGTTCGTTGCCGGTCATATGACAGGCACCTTCAAATAATTATTTTGCGGTCTGATATGGCCTACGCACTTTGGTGTAATGTGTACAATACAAACTTTTGGTAGTTGTGTAATCACAGCAATAAACTTTTATAACTAATATTCCACCCAGTGTGCAACTACTGACCCGTCCATGCTAATGTAATAGAAGGTGATATATACAAGAGACAACTTATGCCAATTTTGGAATGGGCCAGAGTATTAAACAAAACATCACAAAGAAATACATTTTCATTTATAACACAATTGCTGTAATTTTTATACACAATAGTGCGGAAAAAAGTGTTTATCTATTTTCGGGCATGTCCACCAATTTGTAAAAACAAATCAATAAATCCATCTAAAGCATTTGGCTAGGTGTTAATCTTAAACGATGCTGTTCTATTATTCAGTTTATTACACTTTAATATAACCAAACAACTATGTCATTAATAATGTTGTCCATTTCAGATCCATATTTAGTTCAAGAAAAATAAATTTCTGGTACGGTAACTATTTACAATTATGTCAAAGGTGTTTAAACCCAAAGGTTGGAAAATGCAAGTGTTCTAACATTAAGTGTTTGTCCCGATAGTGGCTTTTTTTATCAGGAGTATATTTGTAATCGCACAACCATTAGTCTTATTGTCCGGTGCGTACAACCGAGTAAGCGGATAAGTTAAATTATAAATACTACTGTTAGGAATGGGAGTTGTATTGTTCATATATTGAGCTGTAGATGTCGTCACAACGTCGGTATAGTGTAAATTCGCTTCTACTCACCTCTTCAGGAAACATGTTTTCCCTGGTGCTCTGATGCAAAACTAAAGAGTCGGTCATCAATCAAAATCTATTAACTTCTTTATAATAAACTGAATAAAATCAATAAAAAATTGTTAGAAAAAATAAACATGGAATAGTAGTTTTCTAAAATAATAACTTATCCTGCCGTAAGACTTACAATTATAAGAATGTAGGTCAAAATAAAATTGCTCGTTTCGATATTTATCTCGACCACTATCTGAATGGTTAAGTGGTTGAGCTCTACCTTTTTAAAAGATATTGTCTCAATTCAGTGTTTAAAAATAAACCAATAAATACTGTTATATTACAAATATTTACCACACTCCTAAATATCCGGTATTACCCAGTAACGGTTCCTCTAAATACCCAGTGTAGGGAGTGTGTAAGGGTTTTAAGTGTACCCAAACCAACAATGGGTATTTATCTAATCTAACCAATCGTTCAATAAATAAATGAATCTTAAAAACTGAATTAGAGGACTGTCATATTCCCACACATAGGTATGAGCGTAACAGGTATTCTTTTAAATGGTAGACATAATTGGTACAGAAATATAGTACAATTAAGTAAGAATAAACTTTATTGTTAGTGCATATAAGCCCTAATAGACGTAAAAATTAATGTAGTAAAAAACTAAAAATAGGGAAGAAAAGTCGGGAAAGAGGGAAAAAATGAATTTAGGTTGAGGGTTAGAGCTAGGGTCACAGTTATCGTTAGTTGTGGGGTTAAAATTAGTGTTTAAGGCTGGTTTCCATAGTTTTAGTAAGCAGTTTCCCCTTCTTCTTTTTATTTTAGTGCTTCCCAATAGATGTGCAATATTGGCCAATATACTTGGTTGTATTGCTAAAACGCATCATCTTTTTATTTTGTTCGTCTAAACATCTGATTACAGAGAAGTTAAAATATTTTTTTATAAGATTAGTTTTTACAAAGCTAATACTTATGCTATAAAATCAATATCAGCTACCAGTATTTGTTAAGTTGTATTTCACAGTCGCGACCGTATATCTTGCTGACAAATTAAACTCTCTACAACAAGAATTACGCTATCGTATGCGAACGAAAACGAAATACTACAACAGTTTTATTCTTTCTATTTATTCATATTAAAATACGTTACATTCACCTAGAACAAAATACTACTTGAAATATCAGAAAGTAACAAAAAAAACTGGGGGACAGAAAAAGGTAGAGTACCGTCTCGACAAAATGCGGTACTAGAAATGGCGGTGTCTTACCATGGGCATTCCCCGTTGCAATTTTCTACAATACGATTGGCTGACGCGCGTCACGTGCTACTCGCTATTTTTAGAAATTGGAAAACACCACCAATCGGCGCAGTCGAGCACAAAGGGTTGTTGCTAGACACGACGAGGTATATCTTATTGGCGATTTTAGTCACGTCAGTTCAACCACATACTCTCTGTATTGAATAAAGCGTTTATGGTTCAACTACATGGACTTTCACAAATCATTTTACAACACTGCTATCTCGCAGTTCGGTACACAACCGTTTAGTTCCGCTTAAATTAACAATGTTTGTTTTTTGAACACGTAGGATGCAACATGTTAGCTGGCTTAACGTTATTATAAAAACAAACAAATATTTTATTGGTTCCAAAACGAGTTTGGGAAATGTTTGCTGTATCAGTTATTATATCTGACTAAATAGCTTGGTGGGTTAGTGTGTTGCCTTTCAGCCGAAGGTTAGACGTTCGAAACTGGTCGACAGCTAGTCGGCTGTGTTCCTTGGCAAGATAATTGGTGGGGTTTACTAAACCCGGTAGATTAACTGGTTTTACCAGATCTAAAGAAATGTATCAATAATACACACACATTGTATTAACTCTGGTAATAAAATAAACCGAAGGAGATTAATCTAACGATTGCCCGTGTAATAACACTCCCTGCGTTTACCCATTCATGGGGATAAACATGAATATCCTATCCAAATAAAGTTTAAAACTAGTACACCAACTTAAATTTTTCGACAAATTTAAAACGTATTGGCTGTGTTGTACCTACTTGATTATGTCTAGGCTATATGAAGTATAGACTATATTTGCAAAGTACCACTTTAAAACCATTCTACTGCTTAACACTTTAGCCTACAACTTACGACCGGTGTTGGTTCAAATGCAAATCCATTTCGGAAAAGAATTAAGGATTAACATTCCCCCATACTCAATGCATTTAGTCTTAGCTACATGCCCTTGTTCAGGATTACATAGCCTTTAAAGCTGAATAACTGTCTTGTTCTTGAGCTAAGCAAACAGCACAAAAAACGGACCAGGTCACGTATTTTACGGAATTTTACGAGTTAACCAGCACTTTAGAATTGAAAATTCTTGTATTCAACTACTGGGCTTACTTCATTAAATGTATAATGAATCATCAACGCATAGTTCATAACATAGAGGTTTGGTAAAATTATTTATATTAAATGCACACATCTATCAGGGACAGTAATATCAAGGGGAATTCCTTATAACTACTGTCCCCAGGTATACTAGGCGTATTGAAGTGCAAACAGTGGGCTATACACTGTACAAACAGAAAACCTTTCATCTTAGCGTACTAGATAGCCCATCTATAGCTCAGTACCAAAAAAATTAAACAAAGTTTAAAAATCCAACAATAATTTTTTGATACGTTGGGTTTGTCTGCCACGTCTGGCTATACCCACACTGAATAATTAATTGAATCATAGATATATTTTTTACTATACTGCCATTTTGCTTTTTTTTCTGGTTTTGTTATTTATTAGAATTTCCTGTTGCGTGTTGTTATCATGAAAAAAATTAAACTTAACATAAATAATACGGAATATTTAAACATAATAACTTCTCTATTTAAAAATAATAATCTCAACCCTAACCCATTAAGTATGTGTTACTTTCTTTTCTGTCCAACACGTGTTAGGATTATGGGTGGGCCTGTAACGTCCCATCCTAGCTCTAACTCATCAGCCACGCTCTAGCTTAGCGTACACTTCCTGGTATAATTTTCAGTCCGAACAAAATTGGGAAGCTATTGTTACTCCGTTACCACGTCTTGCGGTATATACATAATACATTCAACAGGTCAGCAGAAAGGTGTAATCAATTAATTGGCTTTATGAAAATTAAAAAAGTCTCAATATCGTTAGTTTTGGTAAGCCAACAATAGGGGTGAGGTAATCTGAAAAAACAGAATACGTAGTGTACGGTCGTGTGGGTGAGTGGTAAACGAAACCGATACATATGCAGAATTATATAAAACAAAATTCTTAGGGATGAACCCATCATTGATTTGAACCTTAAACTGATAAAAAATTAACAAAAAAATATAGTGCGTATGGTAGCCTATGGGATCGAATCCCGTACGAGCCACTCAGTTGTGTGCTTTCGTAAAGAAGTAATTCGACCGCAAAATTGTATCATTTCTCTTAAACCGCAAAACTGTATCATTTCTCTGGCGTATTCAACACCTTGCAATATATACTGTATGGAGCCCGTCAGTGGGCAATAGAAAATGTGACTTGTTATAACGCCCGACTTTTTTGCTACTTAGGAGATGACTAGTCTTTTATATCCTACGTTAAAGGTGCCGACTCTATACTTTTATTAAAATTTATTGTCATCACTAAACCAATCCGGTCGGGTTTCTCCCAACTGATAGTGCTGTATCGAACCATCATCCGGCACATCTCTGGTTGGTACAAATCACAGGCCACGGTCTGTTTTTAAAAGAATTTTATAACCACTGGTGGTATTTCATTTTTGGGTTTTTACCTTTTTCCACTTAATTTCAAAGCCGGCTTCCCCTCGGTACTGGGCCGCGCTTGCACACTTTTACTCGAGGCTTAAATAACATCAAATTTAATTAGTTAATTTTAATTTAAATTATTTCGTTGAAATTTATTTTTATTAATGTAGGGTTTAACGGCCACGTCGTTTTTTTTCTCCTTAATTTGTAAGGTGTCTATTCACTGACGTGTTTAAACTACTGTAGTTTTGCCATTTTATCCTGCCTCCTTAATTTAAAATAATTGTTATATTCTTCTTTATTGAAACGAAGGAGCAAAAAAATAACTAAACTAAACTATAGTTGGTTTTGACTGTGGGCACGAGGTAATCTGAAGATTGTCTCCGTTGTACCGCTGGTCAAATATGTAAAATGTTATTTTACTAAAAAAACAGATGCTTTTAATTAAAACAATTATATATAAACATACGAGACTGTTGCTGATATAGATTATTATTTAATGATTAAAAAAAACATCAAAATTGAATGCAGGTTAAATGTTGTCGTTATTTATTTCCGGATATAAATAGTAGTTGTTTCCCTTTAACATTAGTTTCAGCGAAGCAGCTATAGATTCATATGAGCAAATGTATTACAAGCAGTGTCTGTTGCAGGCCACACTTCATAGCGTTCAATTAGTGAAGATTGGGCTTGTGTTCAGCGCTATAATTAGAGGCAAGTTAATGCTGATAAGCCCCTGCATTAACTTCGGAACTAAATCGCTTGTTTATTTCCGTAATTTGCAAATATATAGATCATCACTGAGACATTTGATGTATTAACATGTTTTTGAGGTCAAATAGGAGTAAACGACACTGTTCGTTTGTATGGTCATTTCGAAAGCGTTCGTTGGTTAAGGCGCACGTGACCCGGCGCGCAGATGCGTGCGCGCACACCCATAGGGTTCAGCTGTTCGTACGAAATGCCAATCAGCACCTAAGACAGGAATGTTACCGACTTGACGATTACAAGCCGAGTGAGGCGGCATCAGAGACGAGATAGTACAGTAAGATCGTTACAGAATGTTCTGATGAGGTTTTACGCTCAATGATGAAAAACAACTTAATATTCGTTATAAGGTTTACCAACCGCATATAATTTTAACCTATGGTGTACCGTTTTATTTTATATCGACGTGTTTAAACAGCTGTATTTTTTGCCTATTTTACTTATCTTTATAATTAATAATCTGTAACGTTTAATTATGCTGCAACGGAGCAAAAAACAACAACAAATGAACTAAACTAAACACAGAAAGAAAGGAACGTTTATCCGTGAAAAAATGATCTTTTTTAACTTTATTGTCAGTGGGCTTAAGTAATGTCAACTGCTTTGGCAGTTTAGATGCTTTTTTTCATTAAAGACGAGTTTCATAGTCAGGTTTAAAATTGCTAAACTGTAAGATAGTACCGTCAGCTAAACAAGAGCATATATAAAGCTACCCAAGCCAAAGGAATCTCAAGAGTCCCATCATTAATACAAACAGTATGTGTAATACACAGTTAATAGTGGACCAGACGATGACTGGAAATAGGTTGGAGGGAAATTAGATTAAAAAAAAACAAATATTTAAATTCGTGAGTGATTATAGATTTGTGTCAGACCTCTAAACTGAATGCTTAAAATAGTATTAAAACAAATTCCGAATTCTATACAAAATTAAAAGTAAATTATTTATATTTTATGATTTTTTGGTTTAAAAGTATTAAAATATTAATCAACACATGTGCCGAAGCAGCTGTAGGAAAATGTCATGCTGTGTAACAACAGTTCCCTGCCAACTTTCTTGTGTGGTTTAAGTGCGGTAGCAAAATTGAACCATAATTGATTGATCAGCTTATTTTAACAATGACCACTTAATAAGGAAGGGTGCTAGAAGTCTGAATTGAGTTGCTCAGTGCAGTTAGTCGCACAGATTTACTTTATGGTGACAGCGTTAAGGCTAGAACCGTTGGCAAAAGTTTATATTACACACCTACTAATTTATATATATTACATAGGATATAGGATAGGATATTCATGTTTATCCCCGTGAATGGGAAAACCCCAGGGGTTATCACACGGGTTATCACACGGGCAATCGTCAGATCACCTCGCGCCCATCGTCGGGTTACCGGAGCTATTGCAGTGTGTTGTATGTGATAGACATGTTCCTTCAATTTGGTAGAACCCATTAATCCGCTGGGTTCAGGCAATGTCCGTAAAGTGCCTTGCCCAAGGACACAACCGACTAGCTAGCGACCAGTTTCGCACCTGCAACCTTTCGATTGAAAGGCGACGCACTTAACCGCTAGACCATCGGGCCGGGCAATACCTATAGGTTAGTATACACACATATAGGTTAAATTAGTATACTAATATAATTTATAAAATACACTTAGACTGCATCTATCCAATGAGGTCATATATTTTTTTTTACCGAGCCAAGTTTCGAACCCATGATGGGATCGTCACTAGGACCGTTTTTTGTATAAGAGTCGGTATATGTATCGGTTGCGTTAACCATTTGGCCACACGACCGTACCAATGTGGTCATTTTTTTTCAATGTGGTCATATATACATTATATTTTCTCTACTATATTCACTCCCTCCAGCGGATGAGACCTGAGACTGGGCTGGATATCCGAACTGCAACCGAGTATTACGATTTTCTGAAGCGGCAGACTGTTGCGTTTCGTATTGTCAAATTGCGAGGGTAAAATAATTCTAGTAGGCACAGAGAAGTGAATAAAGTGGGATTCATATACCTTGTTCAAATGTACTCTTATAGTGGGAAAAACAGCAGTAATTTTACGATTACACCTGTTATTGTAAGCATAATATCTCATGGTTGCGGGATCTATTGAATTGTGTTTTATTTAATAAAACGTTATCATTTTAAAAAAACTTTAACGAACATTTAATTTAGTTATACTTGGGGGAGGCAACGACAGCAAGGTGCATTGCACACAATCAACCGGTCACTATTTCGATTGAATAAATATTTCGCAATTTATTTCAGAACATAATTCTGTGTAGGTCTACCGCCCGCAGATTTTACGAGACATCTATATCATTACAGTCGTTTAGTTTAACTGCCAACTTGAACTTGTTTAACGACTGTGGTTTCGCCCTTTTCCATTAGGCTTTATTTTTCCTCCTGTTGTTTTGGCCTTTCCACCTTTTTCTTATAGTGTACAAGGCACCACTGTGTTATCACAAGGTACTATTGTTATGTTAACAATATATCTCCAGATATGAAGGATAGGGTTGTTTGAAAGCTGAGGTTGATATCGAAGATCCAAGGAACGACGAAAAATGACGTAATTTTCTTTGCTTATCTTGATAGGCGTAAATTCTTTGCTCACCTATAACATTGTTCCCATATTCGGATTACCCGAACTGTTTTCAGTATATTGCATATGATCAAGTCGTTTTTACTATTTTAGTTAAGCAAATAATCTAGTTGGTTCAGTTGGTAGGCATTAAGTGCCTTTTTTAATGTCATGCCCGTGTAAGCAAGCGGCTAGTTTCGATCCAACAACTATTGGCTAAAAGCCGACGTTCTAACTGATTGAGCCATGCGACAAGTGTGCTAAGGGCCGGGTTTGAAACTAAGTCTAGTAAAAATGGATTTATATCACTATTACTGTATTTGATAATGATATTAGCTTTGTCGACTAATCGTACATGTTTAGTCACGAAAACATAACACTGCGTATTTCGCACAAAATATTCGTGTTTGATACATTGTTTGGTATGGAATTTACATGCCTTGAATTTTAAACTGTACCGTCCGCGTAGGCCTTTAAGTAAATTTACGACTGCAGTTTGAGTGACTGGTACGGCAGGAAATTTCTCTTTGTTGTAACAACTTCTACAAGGCGTGTTTAGTATTCTTACGGAAAATAGACAACGATAAAATATACTGTTTTATACTTCGTTTCTGTTGTGAGTTAGTGTGCATAATCATCACTACCCTACCACGACATTTAGTCGAGAAATAATAGAATGAAGAAGATTCAATATTCTGTTTTATATTCGCTTATTTTTGCCATTAGTGTGCATTACCATATTACCCCACCACCATTTTAACCGATAAAACGCAATCAACAAAATAAGTAAAAACTATACCCTTTTTCGAAAGTTGTTGAACGTGTTTTCGTGCCCGCAAAATTCTAACACAACTTCCAGCGCCACTCTTTTAACGCTGTACCCTTCTCAGCGAGCAAGAGAAGCGAGATTTTTTCGTCGCCCCAGTCTTCCACAAGCCCCTACAAGACCTGTCGACCTCGCAGGGCGAATGTGTGGTGCTGGAATGCAGGGTCAAGGGAGTTCCCCCTCCCGTGCTGACGTGGAGGAGAGAAGGTGACGTCATCGACGATTGTCCGGACTTCCGGATTCTCCACCGAGGTAAGAAAACAGAACTTACTGTATCGCATATAAATGTCTCCAATAAATATACGAATATAATTACCTGTGTTTATTTCTCATTATCTTCCACATCCAACAACGGGAAATAAACATGAATATTGCTAAACATGAATATTACTTCCCATGTCATATTCTACAGGATAAGTTTCGAATCCATAATGAGCTCGTCGGTAAGAACTTTTTTATAAGGTTGAAAGAGTTTGGTCGCGTGGAGCATTTGTCCATACAACTGTTTAATGGGCTGTCTCATTTTTAAAGATGGGCTAGTGCTTAAAGCCGTATTTATATAGAAAAACCGGTATATTATCAGCCGCACTAATCATGCGGTCACACATAACCATTCAGTCGCCGTTTAACCGACGTTGATATATTGCTTTGCAGGTGAGATCGCTACCTTGGTGATTGGTGAAGCGTTCCCGGAAGACACCGGACATTTCACCTGCGAAGCTGTGAACAAGGCTGGTGAAGCCGTGACATCATGCAAGCTCGCAGTCAGAAGTAAGATTCTATGTGGAATGACGTCATCTATGCTATGACGTCTTATATGTCGTGACGTCATCTATGACATGACGTCATCAATGCCATGACGTCATGTATGCTATGACGTAATTGTTTTTTTTCTGTCTTGAATTTTCGTAAAACAAAGAAATTCAGTCTGTTAATTTTAAGTTTTACGTTTTACAGCCAGGCATTGCGTCTTTAATTACGACCCTGAGCTGTGTGCAGCAACAGGACACCGGGAGTAATAAAATGCTAAAGGAGAATTAAACAGCTTTTAAATGAAGGCAACTCGAAAAGGACTGCCCGAGCTAAACAGTGGCGTAATGGAAAGGAGATATTGAATGTGTCGGTTAACCAGGCAGCCAAGGCTGAATCAACACACAGCCCTATTTTGTTTAGCGATTACGTTGTCAATGTGATCATTCGGAAATACACAACATTCTTTTCCACTCGGAATAATCGATTACGGCAGCTCGCGATCCTAATGTGCGCTCATGCGAGACAACCTCGTGACCCGTGACGTTCTTACAATTAGTGACGTCATCGCACTCTCGGGCCAAACGCCTTTTATGGGCGACGAGCGAACGAGGAGAGAAGTCTCCGACTGCTATCTTGTTCCTTTTATTTGTCCGTGAACTTTACGTCAGACCATGTACGGGATGGAAAACATGCGATGCACTTGTGTTTTCTAAAATAAAATTAATTATTGTTTGAGTCAGAATAAAGTATACGTGTGACGCTATAGCTTGCACGCAATTTTACAGGCATAATTTATTTCCTATCATAAGCATGGGGCGCAGTCGAGGGTTAGTTAAAACAAGACACGGAGGCTGTATTTAATTATAGTTTCAGTTTTACTAGAATTTACACGCAGTGGAGGATGTAAGACTTAGTAGTTATGCATTTCCATATAATGCACGCATTTCCGACCATTTGAAAGTAGTTTCATTGATCAGTGCATGTAATTGAACGTTATAGGTTAAAACAGTCGGGGCTTGCGCATGCTCAGCCTACGCAGGCGTACAATAGTCGTGCCTCACGGCAAACTCAATCCTCAGGCTAGACGTTGAGTAACGAGTATTTTGGTATGCTCTGCGATTGACTGACTGCAGGAAAGTGGACGTTATAAAGTTGTTTGATCGCTTACTGTACTGGTTATGATCGGAGTGTATGAGTAGACAGGTTACATATTCTATTGCGTTACTTACCTGATACAAAACGTTTTTCATCTTTAAGTGCCTCTTTTACAACATTAAAACAAACTCATTTAACCTATCAAAATATTCCGAACTCGTCTGTGAGTTATACTGACAATTATTTATATAACGTCGTTCTGCCATCCCAAGGGATAAAGCTAAATGTTTTTCTAGTCAGTTTGTCGTGGACGCTTATATTGTTCTTTGCCATGCTGGCTTTCGTGTAGTGAGGTATATATTCCTCATAAAGTTGGATGAATATTTAATTGATTACATAGCAAGTTAGATTGGTTTTGCCGCAGATAGGACTAGTGTTTTTTAATAACCAGAATTGTGTGAACCGGCAAATAGAAAGCCTAATAACACACAAAACTGGAAATATACTAATTAATTAATTGAGTTACAAATACTATATACATCAGGTCAAAATACCAGATTTTGCAATAAATTTAATGGTGGTGTGTCAATAATCCGTCAGGAAGGCTACAATTCGTCATTTCCTAACTGCTGTTTATAAAAGAACCAACTAAATTCAGGTTCCGGACACCATTCAGTTGTAAGCAAGTCTCCGGCGCCACCGCAGACGTTTTTGAGGCCCGTTCAAGTTCTGCCGGCACAGTGAGTATTTCCAACATTGCTATGTAATGATATTTTGCATGTATTAATACATGCGAGTTGATTAGGCTATACTCAAATAACTTGTATTAAACATGGTTGTTGTAATTCAAGTGCAAAGTGTAAAATTAACGCCTGGCCTATTGTGAATGCGTTCATTAAGCAAATTAATTTGTTTT
This sequence comes from Ciona savignyi, assembly GCA_000149265.1. NCBI lineage: Eukaryota > Metazoa > Chordata > Ascidiacea > Phlebobranchia > Cionidae > Ciona > Ciona savignyi. The sequence continues at coordinate 130,730 of CH000082.1, read as the reverse complement.
TTTGTATATGATTAGCGAAGTTACGAGGTTAAGTAAGTCGTAAACTATATAACAAATATTGTGATGTCGGAGTATTACATTTACTTCATTCAAGTTTGCATTTGTCATTTTTTATAGACAGTCAGTCCGAAGCCACTCATCCCACGTCATTTCACAACCGACACCGGGGAGTCCCCCTGCCCAAACTCAAATTTCAAAGTTCAGTATTGTGCCAAGGCAACAACCTCGTATTTACGTAGTTGATGACGACACAGTGACATCACCACACCACGATATTACGCAGCGTGTGTCGCCTGTTAGGTCACCATCACCCATTGTATCAACTTCACTGAATATCAACGTCAATACGTCACCACCGTCACCTACGTCATCGACATTACATCCTCACGGTAGACCTACATCTCCCAAAGTATCGCCGCCCTGGTAGGTCCCATAAGATAGACATGTTTGTCGCAAAGTATTTAATATAGCAAAGTGGAGTTATCACATGGGCAGCGTCAGATTCCTCATGCGTCCCGTCGGGTTACTGAAGATATTGCAGTGGGTGGATATGATGGAGATATTAACAGCTATTTTTCGGTCCACCTAATACCTGGTTTCAAAAAGAATCTGCGTGCTTTGCCAAGGACACAACAGTTGGGCCAGTGGCTGTTTTCGTAACTACAACCTTTCGGCAAATTGCAATTTTACGATATCGCTACATATCTTTCCTATACTATGTTTTACAATTCCTGTTGTCTATATTAAATGTAGTGTGTAGTGCCTTCACAAAAATATGGTTAGATGGATGTGTTTTCTCTAGGGCCTATCCTAGGCTGCGTAGAAAACACGCTGAAAGATTTATTAGCGGTATCCGCCTAATAATTTGTGACCACGGTCTAGTTGCCGAAGTTATTATAGTGTGTTGTATATTATAAGAAATGGTGACTGTTTTAATTTAACATATTAATCCACTGGGCCAAGGCGATGTCGCTAAGTGTGTTGCCATACCGGATGAGTTAGCTCCAGTTTCGATCATACAAACTTTCTGCTGAAATCCTTACCAACTGAATTATGCAGCCGATTGGTTCTTAAATCAATCCCCGCCTCTGTCGGAGATGAGTTATGTGTTTAGTCGACATTAAATCGGACTTTTGACCGACCAACGTTATAATCTAAACATTATTGGCCCACATAGTGTTTAGCGATCAGGAAATAGGCGTATAACCGTGTGCAGAGAAGTCATCAATTGTTTGCATTATTTTCAACCCCCTGTATCATTCCATATTTTCCCGCCATTCCAGTCCATCGCCATCGCGAGTTACGTCACCTTTACCATTGGATATTAATACAATGTCGACGTCATACCCAGATTCGTAAGTCATTCCGTATTTTTGTGAATCATAAAGTGGTGTCGCTATTGTGTTTAAAAAGACAGTTCATCGTCGTTACCTAATTCACAATCGTCCATTGTGTATTTGTTCCAATTATAGAAACTTAAACAAACAAAATATTTCAGGAATTATGTTTTCATTTATCATGTTGAATATGACATACCACTTTAAGTTATCCTATTAGGAAATGATCCAGGAATACGATGTTTAAAAAACTAGTTGGGGATATTACCCACGGGGACTTTCCCTATGTACCGGAATTACGTTTTTTTACAAACGCGCAATTTACCTGTTTTTAATTTTTAATGAATTTAATGCAGTAGTTATTTCATGCCAACAACTGTAAACTATGGAGTTTAATACATAGAATAAGATATTCATGTTTATCCGGAATCCCTGTGAAGGGTTAACCGTAAAGGACGTTATCACATGGGCAATCCTCAGATATTCTGGCATTGCATAAGGGAGCATTTGCACATGGGTTACTTAAGCTATAAATGTATGGCCGAATAGTTTGGTAGGTTAGTTAGTTGCCTTTCAGCCAAAGGGTTACAGGTTTAAAGCTATTTCACTAGCCCAATATGGGTTACTTAAGCAACTGAAGTGCGTTGTATAGGAGGCGTTCAACTAATTATTTTCCCTATCTCTCCAATGCAAACTGACCTCACAAAAACGACTGTCACTCAAAATCCTGACATAGGAAGTCTTAGATTTTTTCACAATTTAAAATTGAAGCTGGGATCTGCAACCTAAACTCAAAACCCTACAAAATTTTGTTTAAAAATTTTGAGCCCATACCCCTTCGTACATCGGCAACTTTTTTCCAACAAAACAGCTAGCAGATGCACATTCAACACCTTTATTTTACAAAGCACTGCTCCACGATTACAAAACTTTACAGCTAAACGAGAACACCGGCGCGCAGCCTAGCACATGCTGCTTTCAACAAAACAAACATTGGGGAATCACCACCATTGTTACTCAGCAAAACACTAGTTTAAAAACAATGACTCATGGAGGGTACCACTCGTCACATCCTGCCGTTCATAGAGGTCTTAATTGGTTATACGCCATCTTGGAAACGGTGACCGTTCCAGTTTGGTTTAAACTGTTTGAACTTACTAGTAGAGGTCATTCTGTGAGACTCCGGTCCAAATTTTAACCGTTTCGGTTGACTGCTTCGGCTATTACAGGCCTTCGACTGAAGGGTGGTCATTCTGTAGATTTCATTTGGCGACAGTGTCACTGGTGATGACTGAAACTCTTCGTACACATTAAAATTCACTGCTTGATGTTCCACAAGTTTCAGCACATTTTTTCACTGTAATTTGAAAGGTTTAAAGTCCATAACCAGGGTACAAATAGTTGTTTTTGAGTAAAAACACACACCCAATGTCACCTTTGAGCCTCTATGACCACATTTTGTCCGCCTCCACTTCTTTCACCAATGTTTGACAATCAAGGATGGTTAGGATTGGTAAGTTTTTATATCTTCTGTATGCATAAGTGTCCAACAACACATCTAGGCCTTCACACCTGCCCAAAAATTGAAAAATATGAAAAAAAGGTACACATGTGGATACCAAGAGGAGTACATTTTTCAGTCCTATATCACAAATCGGATTAACAGTCTGTATCGAAAGATTGTCTGGTATTTATAAAAGCCATTCGAAGTTAGGTTCTTGAAAAAATATCCGAACGACCCTCTACCGGAGTGAAAATAACCAAAAATGAGAAAAAATGACTAATTAATTACTTTGCTAATTAGCATAAGTAATTAAGTGTAAGATTTTAGACAAACAGTTGACTAGTAACATTTATCCACACTCAAATTTCTATAAATTTGGAGATTTTGGCAAAAAATTCAAAATAGCCCGTTTTTCATTTAGGGAGGCGTTCAACTAATTATTTTCCCTATCTCTCCAATGCAAACTGACCTCACAAAAACGACTGTCACTACAAATCCTGACATAGGAAGTCTTAGATTTTTTCACAATTTAAAATTGAAGCTGGGATCTGCAACCTAAACTCAAAACCCCTACAAATTTTGTTTAAAATTTTGAGCCCATACCCCTTCGTACATCGGCAACTTTTTTCCAACAAAGCAGCTAGCAGATGCACATTCCACCCCTTTTATTTACAAAGCACTGCTCCACGATTACAAAACTTTACAGCTAAACGAGAACACCGGCGCGCAGCCTAGCACATGCTGCTTTCAACAAAACAAACATTGGGGAATCACCACCATTGTTACTCAGCAAAACACTAGTTTAAAAACAATGACTCATGGAGGGTACCACTCGTCACATCCTGCCGTTCATAGAGGTCTTAATTGGTTATACGCCATCTATACGAGACGTTTCTTTAATTTGAACTCAACTGGATTTATACAATGTACGCTAATACTTTGCCTAACAGGTAGTTAGCGAATAGCTTTAAACCTATAACCCTTTGGCTGAAAGGCAACTAACTAACCTACCAAACTATCCGGCAATACATTTATAGATACATTCAATTGTCCTTGAATAAATAAGTGTGCGGCGTAGGAGCATTCTTTTTTAATTCATAATTTAAACTCCGATTTTCAGCAACAACTCCGATGAGAACCACAACTTTAAAGCAGAGAAGGACCAATTGGTTCAGCAAGTTTCTCAGACTGTCACCTCACCTACACCTAAACAAACTAAACAAGTAAGTGGTTGTTTATATAAAATCTAACGAATTCCGATGTTGGAATTGACCCCCAAAAAGCATAGATGATAATGTAATGTGATTGGATTTATGACCTGACTAAATCAGCTGTTTCAGTTTTACATGCAATGGTATGACTACTTTTTGATGCAAAACAGACTAAACAAATTTAAGTTGTCTGTGCACCGTTGTGGAAATTTGATGTTACTGGCTGGGTTGTGAAATTTTAGAGAAACACTTCAAGCAGAGAGTTTGCGATTATACAGCGCGATATAGAACACAGGCAAGCTATGATGTCATCAACCACCACACCAATGGCCCACCTACAGGTGCACATTAGACTACCCCTCTCTCACTTCCCCTTTTTCTCGCACTTCTCTAGCTTGAAGTGGCCACCGATGGTGACTACATACTTTACTCCCCTACCTTGGCTGCTATTCTTGAGATTGAACCTCAGGTATTTTCACTCAGAACCACGCTACCACCACAGAAAACTGCAATTCATATGCATGAATAAGCGTTAAAATAACCAGGCAACAGACTGGTGATTTGATGGCAAAAAACAGACCATTTTAAAAGAATTAACTTTAAGTCCTGAGGTTTAACAAAGTAAATCATTTACGTGATTTCCAAAAAGTTAAAGACCAAAATCTGGGTGAAATCATACAACAATCAGGTTCATATTAATCCATGAAAAGTCTCATTTGTATAATGTTAATACTGTACAGTTAAACAAACTGGAATAAAGTCAATATCATTCAGTGATGTTAAAAGTCAACCTCTTAGATTGATTAGTTTAAACTAAACTTTAACTGTTGCTTAAAAGGCCTTTCTTTTGGAATATGATATTTATGGCAGTTATTTCACTTTCGAGTGATTTTATAGCTACATAAAATAGAAATAGACTCCATTAAATGCAAAGACTTGGTGAATATATTTCCTCCAGTAAAATAATATTTTCGCCTAACTTTGGCAATTTGCAATGAGATTCTTAAGAGATAAATCTTAATTTCATGACTGAACAGTTTTCACATCTTGTGATTGCAGTGCTAAAAAGGTTGAGTATAACCTGGTGAGTGGTAATTGAATTGACTAAAAATGAAGAAGTAAGAATTATACAAAAAGTCTGAATGAAAAGATATTATTCCATTACCAGCAATCTATTTGCTGAGTGTCGCACAAATCCATGCAGAATGCCACAAAATTCATTGACCTTATCTCTACCATACCATTCACTCTGCTCCTGCTTTCTGCTCTCATTTTCATGCTTCCTGCAATTTTTGCAAAAAAACACCGTCACTGACATTTATGGAAATACTTCTGTTATATTCCGTTAATAAAACAGATTTTAAAGCATCTTTCATTAAAAGATGGCAACAGAGGATTTCAGAATGTCTGTGACAAGTGATCTTCAATTTTTCCTTTGTCTTCATGCTGCACCTTTGCTTTACCTCCATTTATATACTTATAATCTCTCATTTTTCTCTTTAATGTTTTATTTTATATTTGTATTGTTGGCTATGTATATATAACCTGTAATGTAGGCTATTCATATCTGCAAATATGCTTATTTTAATATTTCTATATTCTGATAAATTCAGGATTTCCATTTTCTTTGGTAAATATGACATATATAACACATATTTAGTTTTTTTTTTTGTGTACTTGACATATTTCTTCCTAACCATTTGATTTGGTCCAAGTTATAAATTGGAATAATTGATTAAAGTGGCATTTGCTAACTAATAGGACAATGTGGATATCTTACTGCAATTCTGAAAATGTATAGATTATTCGCCATATAAGGTTTTAGAATGTACCTCTCTAAATTGTAAGACCATAAGGTATTCACTACCTTTGTATTAAGTGTAGAATAAGATTAGATATTTATGTTTATCTCTTTTAATGGAAAAACACAATGGGCGTTAACACACGGGTAATCATCAGATTACCTTGCGCCCACTTTTGGGTTACCGGATCTATTATAGTGTGTTGTGTATGATTCAGATGTTCCTTCAATTTGATAGAACACATCATTTCACTGGGTTCAGGCAATATTCGTTAAGTGTCTTGCCCAAGGACACAACCGACTAGCTAGCAACCAGTTTCGTACCTGCAATCCTTCTTCTGAAAGGCGAAGCACTAACCCACCAGACTACTCTGTCTGGAAAAAAGCTAAAAATTATTAGATTATGATTGTACTTTAAATTATGATTTTATTATATCAAGATTAGGATTATGATTCCACATACCTTATCTTCTGCAATAATCCATAATAACTGCAGGAATACAAGGTTTCGAATTTCGAGCAGAGATTAATGAACGAGATTGAATACCGACTGGAAAGGTCTCCACCTGTTGTGGAGGATCCAGCTGATGGGGTTTATGAAGATGTCCCAGTCGAGCAGCAGGTACGCTTGTTAGTATGTGGGGAAAATCCATTGTGACGGTGGTGTGTTTGAAACAAGCTTCTTGCTTGTAGAACCTGTAAAGGGCTACAGTCATTGGTTAATCTTGGTGGTTTTTGAGGCATTAAAAAAAAATAAAATTAGGGTCTCCATAAATTATATGTCGATTGCAGCACACTGAAAATAGTTTCACACTTCTGGGGATTTCCCTACTTGCTGTGATACTAATAAAACAGGGAATATATAATAAAAGCTGTTCAAACTTTACATGTTTTTAGATAAGGTTATTCTGGCACTCTTTTTACAAATTATACATTTTCAGAATTATCGCTGCCAAACAAAATAAACATTATACTAGTAACAATAATCAAATAATTGCTTGTTATGACTTCAATATGAATTATTAATAATTAATTAATTTTTTTTATATACAAAATTTATATACAAAACCTATATTTTATTTTTACCAATTGTTGATTTGTCACATTTTTTCAATTTCCAATATATTTATAAAAGGTCCTGTTGCATGTATTAATTATAAAAATTTAAACTGAACTTAACCAAATTGGAAAATTAACTATTTCCTGCCCTTTGTTCAATTTCTATTTTCCCATAGAAAGCTCCTGTGTTCACAACAGTGCTGAAGAACTTCAAAGCCATGGATGGAACGTCAACCAAGTTCGTTTGCAGAGTTACAGCCAAGCCACCTGCCAAGGTTGGTCATTATGTCTTTGTTAGGAGGGTTAGTGCATTGCATTTCAGTCAATAAGTTGCAGGTTCGATACTGGTCACTAGCTAATTGTTATGA
>CH000082.1:108717-123068 GCA_000149265.1 Ciona savignyi | reverse complement strand
ACTAAGCCAAAATGGTACTTTTCATATTGTTACATTTCAGGATGTTTCTTTCAGAAAATGAAAGAACACTTTAAAAACATCTACATATAAAAAAGAGTTTGAATGTATAGGATAGGTCTATTCATGTTTGATCCTTATGAATAATAAAACATGGGAGAACTATCACACAATAATTCTGTAGATTAAAATAGCCATTACAGTGTGTTGAATATAACGGTGATTTTGCACTAGATTAATAAATCACACTTTTTTGTCGGTGATAAATATGGAGGGTATACCTTAAGTTCTACCTTAAGTTGTCTAGCTGGGCATCAGGAAGGACACAGGGAAGTAGGGAAAAATGAAACTTTAAACTAAAACAATAATTAGGGTGATGGGCTTAGTTCTAGGGTTGGGGTAAGTGTTGGGGACAGGGTTAGAATAATTTTCCATAATTATTGTGAGCAATTACCTCTTCATCTTCCTATTTCGTTCTCTGAATCCTCTTCTAATTTGATATTGTGCAGATTTTCTGGTTTAAAGATGGGAAGCAAATATCGAAGCGATCTCAACATTACATTCACCACAGCCACAATGATGGATCCCATGAACTCTCCATCCCACACCTGTGTATGGAGGATGATGGTAACTACACCGCACTTGCCACCAACCCACAGGTAAATGCTGTTTTAGTTGGAAATTAAATATTATCGGTGGTTCCCAAACTTTTTTTAATACAATCATGTTTTTTGTTTTTTCTTGACCTTTCCATTCCCCCCCAAAACAACAAAAAACATAAAATTAGAGAAAAAAGATTGCAATGATTTGAAATATTTTACACACAAATATAAACTGGATATTTTCCCTCTAACTCTTGAAAAACCTCATTGGATGGGCATTTCTCCTCGATTAGGAAACGCTGTATTATACAAGCCCATTCCAAGGCCTATTTGTAAAAACACAGAGAAGTTATAATAAAATCTGTTTAAACCTTTAGGCAAAAGTATATGTTTATCTGCATACCCCATCTACTATGAATACCATGGAGACTTCTGTTCTACCCAAACAACTACTGCGTCCAGGCAGTGTCTGTGTGACATGCCCAAAGACACAAACAGCTAACAATCAGCTTGTTTCGATCCCATGTTGCAAGCTATTACAAATTAGCTGAGTGAGCAAGTGACATCTGGTTAGGGCAGGAAATTTATGGAATTATTGGCCAGTATCAATCGAATTCTTTAGGCTTGCCAATTTGGTGCAATATTAAATATTTTAATATATGTTAGGGAATAGCGGCCTGTTCTGTATATTTTGCTTCTCGAAGAAAAAGAGAAAGCAGGAAAATCATCATTACAAGGTTACAATCTAGCGCTCAAAACCTAAATCGTCATCCACAGCTAAAAAATGAAATTTTAATGCACGAAACTAATAAAATTCTCAAGATTAATATAACAAAATTTAATCAGTTGTAAAACCTTATAGTCTTGGGGATTTTTTTGTGATTTTTCTTCACTAACGAATTCACAAACTAGGGCCGGGTGAGTTCGTCAGGACGTCTTGCCATGGTATCGGAGAAGAACATGTCCGTAGCGAATGACGTCGGAAACCCAGATCGAGCCATTGTCAGGCAAAGGTATGACATCACGTATGACACGACAGGTTCAAATATTTTCTTTCTGAATTGTGCATGCAAGTTCACGTCACTTCACTTTAAATCAGTTTTGTCACTTTTGTGCACCAATAATACCTTTGTAGCCTTTCCATTTCCACATATATATATATATATATATATATATATATATATATTCTCCTGATATTTAATATATGTGTAGATAAATAAAACCGAGTCTTAAACTTTTAAAAGTTAATAAAATATATTCGCTCATTGGAATCGTCAATAATATTGCAATAGAATTTAAATGATATGAGTAATAAAAGTAACCCCCTCTGGATGTAGTATTATGTATAACAAAATGATACAAATCAGTATTTAACAGAATTTAAAGAATAACAAAACAGTTGTGTTTAAAAACATCATCATTTCTTTTATTTGTCAATTTTATGAATACAACTACTAATGATTCTTAAGAGTTAGATGGGGCTGTTTTTAGTTTCTTTTAGATTATTTCAGTAGAATAAACTGTTGAACATTTTCATTCCATCACCCACATAACTGCTTGAATATCGCATGCTACAGTCCCATCAGCCCACCACCCCGTCGGGTCCAGCCACCAGTGTCGCTCACCTCACCACAGTTAAAGCCACACGAGTTGCCATCACCTCCCACCCCAGTGAATGCAGCACCACCAGAGTGAGCATCGGTTTAGTTGGATTATTTATAAAATGTATTCACTGGATAGATTTGGGGGGAAGGTCATTTTTATCCTTCAGGAGTGAATTTGTCATTTTCAAAGTTCACAGGATAGAGGAGACTAGTCATTTTGTAGCATGACTGTTGTGGATTGGAAATCCATAATTTACGATTGTTATTTGACAACTCGTGCCTATCGTCAAATTTTTGAAACTATAACAGTGTGTTGCCATGTCTGATTTATTATTTTAAGCTTTTATCAGTTTCTGTTTGGTTGAAGCTTTAGGGAGCATCAGACTTTTCGGCTGATACACCTTGATGGCAACCACTTTAAATTTTTACACCCAACAGTTGCATGAATGGTTTTGATCTCAAAAACTTTGAGTTAGCAAGTATCATTTTTAGTTATAAAAATGAATTTCATGATCAACATAGGGTGATGCCGGAGAAAGGGCAGCTAGCAGCGGACGAAGAAAGCCCGATTGAGAAATATTATCGACCGAATTTCATCCAGAAACCGCCAGCAGAAATCAACGCTGATGAAGGCAAATTGGTTAGGTTTGATGTAAAGGTAATTAAGAAATTAAAGCATTTTGTGTTATTGTACAACTACCATACCACCAGATAATAAAGACTCTGAAATATAAGCAGTTATTATGTAATGGACCACCCCCTATTAATGTATTGCAAATAGATTATAAAAAATGTTATGACCAAAGTATTGATGAAGGGATTAGTTCTAAATCTCCGTTTTTTGCTCTCAAGTTTGGTTTAAAGTAGCTGTGCAGCCTAAAGAGTACTGCTAACATTAATTTAAAGGCAGGTTTCAACAATCACATCAATCTTATCCAGAAACACCGATCTTCCTAGGTAACAGGTCTCCCACTACCTGGGATCGAGTGGTTCATCAACGGGCGTCCAGTGCGCCAGGACAGCTTGCACAAGATATTGGTGAGGGAGAACAACGTGCACAGCTTGCTACTTGAACGAGCGTCTCCCATGGACGAAGGCCAGTACACCATTGTTGCGACCAACAAGGCCGGGAGTTCCACAGTCAACATACAGCTCCATGTTGCAGGTGAGGAGTTCACTTGAGTCTGACGGGTTAACTGATATGATAGCACATAGAATCATCAGTTGAAAGGTTGTGCGATTCAAACTCGCTGACAGCTGTTTAGTTGTGGCCTTTAGCTGAACAATTACAGACATTGCTTAAACCCAGTGGTCTTATCACACTCAATATATTGCAATAGCTCCCAATTCGACTAAGCATTATAATCTAAAGAATGACCATGTTATAGTGCACCTGCATTTTCTCCTGGGAAAATCCACTTTTTTGTATTTTGTATAAAGGACTAGTTTTAGTTTCTAAAAAATATAAGATCAAATTTCAACATACACAGCACCTGGAATTCAACTGTTTTACAAGTTGAAATGTTTGACTGTTGTTTTGCCATCATTTCATATGTCTTTAATCTACTTAAATCTTTTCCTACTAAATTTTGGGCTTTTCCTACTAAATTTGTTTTTTTGTATTTGAATCAAAGAAAAATGTTAAAACCGACTCATTGTATGGCAACCTAGGACTTTGCGTATAAATTATAACTTAAAGAACAACAAAACAAGTCACTTGGCTTTTTCTTATGACAAATACATTTCACCACTTTTTCTATTCTGGCATCTTCATCGTCTTATCATTGTATTTGAATAAAACAATGAAAAGATGCCAAGAATAATATAGTAGTCGAATTATATTTGCCGTTAAAAAGTCACTTTGTTTATAGTTTTGTTTGCTAAAAATATTTCTATTATTTTCTTTTCTAAAAATAAATTGAAAGGATACCTAAAAAAATAAAAGGGATGTTCTAGAATGAGCTGAAAATAATTATTTTCGTATTTCTACTACTAATAGTCATGAAGTAATAATCAATTCTTTCACAGCCCGAGAATTCACGACGCCCCCGGCGTTTGTTCAAAGGTTGTCTGCTCAGTGTGTGGCTGAGGGGGATCCAGTTCGATTGGAAGCGAGGGTGGTTGCCACACCGAGACCCATCATCACATGGAAGAAAGGGTCGGACCAGATTCTACACGACCACAGGACACAGTAAGCTCCCCATCTAGGGATAGGATATTCCTTTTTTCTGTAAATGGCATAACACAAGTAGCATTGTTATCACACAGGCAAATATCAGATTCCTCATTCATGTCAGGCTACTCAAGCTATTGCCAGTACATCTGTTTACCCAGTAGCTAAATGCCTCGCTTAAAGACACAACAACTAGCTACCAGTTTCAATCCTATAACTGTTTTAACTAAAAGGCAAAGCCAAACACAATATCTTCTTTTTTGTAATGGAGAACTAGAAACCAAGTTTTAAATCTGACAATAGCATAGCTGAGTAAACTGTTGTTTCACCAGGGAAGTAAAAATGCATCATGTTTGAACAATATTAATGTTCACAGGAACGTTATGTGGAGACTTAATTTAAAGCATTATGTTTAAGTATTCAGCATATTTTTATTTTGCTCAAGAGGGTGTGTCAAAAGTTAATGTTTGCACCATTGTCATTCTCGTTTATATAAAGACAGAAAGGCATTATTACCTTAAGATTTCTGGTTATTAATCACATATTACAGTTATTTATCAGAATACCACATGCCCACTCTCGGATACTGCAATGTGTTGTATTTGTACTGTGTACTATAGAGACATTGTTTAGGATTGTATCCAACCCCTCTTAGAATAAAAAAACATCTAAAAGATGTCTTGCCAAAGACACATCTGACTAACTAGCGACTGGTTTTAATCCCACAACCTTTTGGCTGATTTTTCTACACAACCATTAATAAGCTAACATGCCTTACAATCACTATCTCTATTGAGTCTCAGATGTAGGGAAAAAACGCTTAGCCTTCAATCTGACCCAAATATTTATTCTCAGACTCTACCAAGACGACTCGGGTTACGTATGTCTCCAGATCTCAAATGCGTCGCTGCAAGATGCAGCCTGGTACTCGTGCAGTGCCACCAACAAGGCCGGCATCTCAAGCTGCAACTGCAAACTCGACGTTTATTGTAAGAACTTGGCTTAACTGTTGATGTATGAAAATACAATAGTAGAGGTTAACTCCACAGTAACACAATGATCAGGAACGGATATCATGATACATTATAATAGAAGGGTTAGGTCCAGAGTAGCACCGGGATTAGGAATGTAAGCCATAAAAAATTACAATAGTTGAGGTGGGTCCACCGTAACAGGGATCAGGAATGTGGGCATGTTACTCCAAATTGGTGTGTTGAGTATCGATTGTTTTTTAGAGAGCATGTGAGTAAGTTATTAAACTTTAAGATTTGTAGGCTTTTGTTTAGTAAATAGCATTGGATACTTTTTATCTATATATGAAAATGGGATAAGCTGGTGAGTTAGAATATCTTCACAATGAATATGAAGCTTAAACCGTGTGACAAACTATTTTATTTTTTGTAATTCTAATAGTTTCCAATAAAACTTATAAACGGCGTCGTTTTTAATTCAACAGCGCAACTGAGTAATGCCCCGACGACCAAACGTCGAATACGCACCCCACATCGCTATGCCAACCTCGCCAAAGTTGCCGGGGTCGACATGAGAGAGGCTTTGACTCCCGACGCCCAACTTCACCATCATATTTTGCCGGAATCCGAAGAACTTTAAACGACTTCAGGCGTGGCCTACCTGCACGCGTTGGTTTTGTTGGCCTGTATGTTCATAGTGGAAAACAAACAAAACAAGGCACTGTACATGTTGCCAGAAATTTAAAATCTCCTCACCGGTGAGATAGAGAAATGTACATTACCAAGAAAGACAGTGTTATTTACAAATTATATATATATAAAAATCCGGTGTAAGCCTGTGCACATGATTGATTTACTTGATATTAAAGCTGCTTAAGGTTGATATGTATAGTTCAAATATCGTTTGATTATTGTATTGTGCATGATTGTCCTGCAATAATATTGCCGTGTATATTGTCAAGTGTTGTGCTCACACTGTTGCATGAGGCGGGATGTTGAATCGTTAGTAAACTTTGATTGACAGAAGCAAGCAGAGATTTTAGATTTCGTGGTCGAAGGTTTGCAAATGCCCTCTGGGTGGTTAGCTCATTGGTTGCGTGCCGGACCATTAGCAGAAAGGTAGTGGGATCAAAACCAACTGATGGCCAGTATGTCGTTTCCTTGAAAAGTGCGGGTCTTTGCTGGCACTTTGCAGACACTGCCTGAACCTTGTGGTGGACTCATCGTATTAAACACACAAATAGCTTCTATAACCTGACTATGGGCAGGAGGTAATCTGAAAATTGCCACTGTTATAATTCAACCTGTATCTTTTCAACCACATAGATATATCCGGACTGTTGTTAGTATTTACTATGTAGCATTTTTCAATATGGTAGCATTTTTAAAATTTAATTTCTAGGTAATTTTATCAACAACGGATCTGTTGGTTTGCTTTTGTATATGGTATGTGTATCATTTTCTTTAATAGGTCAAGCTAAAACTGATAATAGAAATGAGAGTCTGCAAAGCAGTTAACAGTTGGGTCGCGAATCCAGCTTCAAGTCACATTGTTTTGGGCCACTTAGGAACACTCAAAAGAACTACCTTAAGGACTACAGTGTTTGTATTACAGATTGTAGCGACCTTATATGTTTACATAAGATTTATGATCGCCGCAGCCGACATTTGCACTGACATTGCGTCATAACTAAACTATTATTACCGCAGCTGTCGAATAAACTTGTCTATAATAAGTTTATTTCACTTTGGCTCCAGACGGAAGGACCTAACAGAGTGCCAACGCATTTATCTGGAATCTGTATCGTTGAAACATCTAACGATTTAACTCGTAACTGACAGTACTAAGTAAATCGCCTCGATTGCTTAATACAATTGATGTTATAAAACTACTGAAGCTTTGATCGATGAACCACAGAAGACAGTAGTGAAGTCGAGGAGACGTTTACGCAGATAACCTTATTAATTAGCGCACCTCTGAGAGTCAAGATATCGTGTAGGAATTTGCAGATCGCATCAGGTGTTGTAACCGGCTTACCTGGGGCCCACAAGGAACAATCTATCACAATAGGCAAGCGGTTCCCTACAAGATAATAATGCAAAACAAGGAACTTATTCCTTCATTTTGTCTATCTTTGTTTTGTTACCAAAATCAATTCCATTTTAGTGATATAGTCAATCTCGTACTTTACTGCATGATACAATAGAGATTCATCTCACACAAAAACGAAGTAGCTAGCAAAGTAATGCAACACGGAGTTAAATTAATTAGAAGTTACAACGATTTCGAAGGAAAAGGCAGCAGCGGAAAATGCTTCAAAAGGTAAAGAAATCAAGGCAAGAAAGAGCTATACAAGTTTAATCTGCACAAAAGAGTTAAATAAAGAAAAAAATCAGGTGTATGGGCATATGTGAAGTAACAAGATAAACGAAATGTACATCACTGGAAGAAGGGGTTAAACTACGCTGTAAAATGTTCATTTTTGAAGGGGTATATGAATTTTCATCGAGTCTTTAACTTGGACTATGGTGAAACAGAACTTGGAATGATTTATGGCAAACAAGGCAATCTACATCATACAGTGGCTTCAGCAAGCTACTACTAGGTTGGGTCAGGATAGATGTGTTATCTTTGAAGGATGGAAAATAAATGACATCATACCGTATACATACAACATCCCAAGGCTGGTTTGCTTTTAACCCACTGGATTAAAGCAACGTCCATTATAGTTAAATGACTTAATTGGGTGTATTTGAGGATAAGACAGTAGCTTGCTGGACCGGCTGCACAATGTTAATAGTCTTATCTACATAGAAATGTTGAATGGGGTTTATGGCAAATCAGCGACAGTGGAATACTTGAACACAATTCGAAACATGGCAAATATTTAAATATCGGGAAGGTATTACACGATTCTATGCGCTCTTGAGTGCTTGTTGCTACTACTGTTGTTGTTGTTGTTGGTTTCAATTTTGTTGAAAGACGCAGAGCGGCTGTGTGTCTGCTTCGGTTCAAAAAGGTTCTTAGTTTTGGAGAACGCGATTTTCTTGCTCTTTTCCCCCTTTTCCTGCTTCTTCTGCTCTTCGAATGTGGTGCGCGAGCTGAACCGTTTGCTCAGACGACTCACGATGCCCCGTCTGACAGTGGTTGGGCTGTTCGAACCCTTCCTGCTTCTGCTTTCGCTGCTCGAACGCCGATTGTTCTCCACCATCTGCTCGAAGTGTTGTTTTCGGATTTGCACCGGGGGTATAGGGGTCGAGTCGGTGGGTTCCGGTTCAGGGCGCTTTTTGGGGCTCTTTGATCGGCGGAATGAGCGCAGGAGTTTAAAACGTCGTTTGGAGTAAAGTGATTTGGTGCTTCCGCTTAAATTCTCTCCATCAGAGTCTTCCACTTGCGAGGTTTCGCTCACCGTGCGCGATCGGTCGTGATGCTGGAACTTGGGGGACATTTTCTGTAAGCGTCGAAACACCCCACCCTTGCTGGCCTTGGGTTTATCGAATTTTCGACTTGAGCTGTAAAGGTTCTCGGCATCTGAAGCTGTGACTTTGGGTTGGTGGCTGAGAATGGAAGTGGAGACCCATTTGGTGACCGGTTTGTCTACAGGCGAGGTAGATGTCACGTCGACTTTTGACGCGGTCCGCTGAGATATAAAGCTAACTGCTGGCTTGACCAACTGGTCCGGACTCTCCAATCCGGAGGGTGCGCTGCGGGAAAGGTGATGCTCAGATGATGATAGTTTCGGGTTCAGGTCCATAGTGGACACGGTGTGTCGGCGTTGCTGCTCGGGTTGAGGGGTGTAATCCGAGGTGTCGAACATGGGTAAACTCCGGAAGGAAGCAATGGACTCCGCCTCCTCCAGCACAGGGGACATCTGGATGGCATTGGGGATGATCTCACACGAAGACAGGCGCAGGATGGCGACGGGCCTTAATCGGCGGGAAGAAAGGGCACTTTGACCTGTGGCAAGCACTTCATGAAGTTAATCCTATATGCAGAAATCGTTAAAACCCCAAAAGTCGTTACCACAAAGTCCTTACAACCCCAAAAATCTTTACCACAAAGTCCTTACAACCCCAAAAATCTTTACCACAAAGTCCTTACAACCCCAAAAATCTTTACCACAAAGTCCTTTCAACCCCAAAAATCGTTACCACAAAGTCCTTACAACCCCAAAAATCTTTACCACAAAGTCCTTTCAACCCCAAAAATCGTTACCACAAAGTCCTTACAACTCCAAAAATCATTGCCACAAAGTCCTTACAACCCCAAAAATCGTTACCACAAAGTCCTTACAACCCAAAAGTCGTTACCACAAAGTCCTTACAACCCCAAAAATCTTTACCACAAAGTCCTTACAACTCAAAAATCGTTACCACAAAGTCCTTTCAACCCCAAAAATCGTTACCACAAAGTCCTTACAACTCAAAAGTCGTTACCACAAAGTCCTTTCAACCCCAAAAATCGTTACCACAAAGTCCTTACAACCCCAAAAATCGTTACCACAAAGTCCTTTCAACCCCAAAAATCGTTACCACAAAGTCCTTACAACCCAAAAATCGTTACCACAAAGTCCTTACAACCCCAAAAATCGTTACCACAAAGTCCTTACAACTCAAAAGTCGTTACCACAAAGTCCTTTCAACCCCAAAAATCGTTACCACAAAGTCCTTACAACTCAAAAGTCGTTACCACAAAGTCCTTACAACCCCAAAAGTCATTACCACAAAGTTCTTACAACCCCAAAAGTCATTACCACAAAGTCCTTACAACCACAAAATATGCCTGTTTAAGGTCAGATCCAAAACTATTTTGGGATTTTAATTTTTTATAACAAGCAGTGGATGCGTACTTACACAGTTAACATGCAAAAGTATAATGCAATGATATTAAACTTAGCATGCAAACTAAAGTACTTACTAAATGCAAAAGAATGCGTTCATGCGTCATGCAGTTAAGAGCTTTTTTAATGGAAATCTTGATGGTGTTAGCAGGATTTCATCAGCAGGGTTCGACAGTGGATAGAAGATCGGTTGGTGTTTGTTAAACTGACATAACATCAAGAGAGTTCAGAGAAAATAAGTGAAAAACTTCTGGCTAATGAAGAGTGTCTGATCGTGGCATTGATATCTGATCGTGGACTTTTACAATGTTTAAAAATGTTTGGTGCACAAACATTTACGATCAACTTTTCCTTCATAAAGCTTTTCTATTTTTTATTAATTCTACTGAATATGCAAAAGAGGGTCTTTTAAAGCCCAATCTTGAAAAATTAATTGCATATATTGTATGCTTGGTCTATTTCTTATGATGTATAACTTGCTCGTTATAAATTTACTGCTTCTAATGTGGCTATTTAGGCATGAACAATTAAAATATAGCTTATATACAGGCATGTCCTCATTTAGACTGTTTTCAAGGCTCCTCTACACATGCAACACACACCTTTCAAATGCCTCTATCTCTGTCACATACGCATAAATTCCATTTTAAATGTGTCTAAATCAATTCAGGCTACTTAAGTTAAATACAGATAGTTACAAAGCACGTTATAGCCATTTCTACCATTCCCCGCAGTCCTACATGCAATCCAAACCTTTTGTGGCCGGCTGCTTCAGAATCGGATGAATCTTATGCGGCAAAATGAAAAAGAAAATGGTAAAACAAAAATGTAAATGAAACATTGGGAAGATGGTCGTAATAAGGTTTACCTTCATTCAAACGAGCCATGGATGATGCCGGTCTCTGGGATACTGGAATGTAAATAACGTTGGAGGTTAAGTTCGTATATTGAAAGTTTAGTTTAGTTTAATCACTTTTTATTCTAGTATTAATAAAATGGAAAACAAATCAGGGGACAGGAACAGGAAAACACGGCAAAATGGACAATCGTTAAAAAAACACATCATTAAAACAGGAATATATTTAAATAAATATAGCGGACCCGGCTGCCAAACCCAAGGGAAAAAACAATAATGTGCAAACAAATATAATTAAAACCAGACGATTTAGAGCCCTGAAAAATAATGTGTGGTAAACCACGACCAGTACTTTCGGGAAACTGGCTTTGGAGATATGTGGAAAGTTCATAAATTTGAAAAAGAGTGGAAAGTTGATGTGGTATTGAATTTTTGGCAATTGTTCATGAATGACTTTGGAGATACTTTCTTATACAACAACAAAATGGTCATCATGGTTGTTATGGGAAATCAATTAAGAGCCCAGAGGGTTGGGTGGATATAGCCAGAAGTCGTGGTTTCAAGTCATACCAGTTACTGAATTTTTCCTGCTACCAGCTCGCATATGCCTTTTTATTTAAGACAGCTGATCAGATAGGACATTCATGTTTATCCCAGTGAATTGGAAAACCAAGGATATAAACACACAGGCAATCGTCATAACATCCCGTGTCCACTGTCGGGTTACCGGAGCTATTGCAGTGTGTTGTGTATGATTCACACGTTCCTTTAATTTAATAGAACCCATTAATTTGCTGGATTCAGGCAATGTCTGTTAAGTGCCTTGCCCAAGGACGCAACCGAGCGACCAGTTTCGAACCGATCGAAAAGATCAGATTACTTCAAACACGCATAACATATATATACACGCATAACGTATATATATCTCAAGATCTTGTCATAATGTGGTGGAAAGGCTTTGCAACAAAGCAACAAAAACATTAAAGTCAATATCAGTAAATGAATGTTTATTTGAAAAACTATTCGAGTGAATCCGCTGCTGAGTCCAGTGTAATTTAGATTTACTACACTGAAGTTTTAAAAAAAGATTGCTCCTAATTAATCTGTATGTATAATTTAAGAATTTGAGAATATAAGGAACGCACCTTTTTTAGCGTCAGTAGTAGGGGTAGGCCACTCCTTCTCTATTACACTCAACTGAGGAAAGATAATTAGCGTAAGATAATGAAGTCATCAGAAACAGTTATTGTTGATAACCAGATAAACACTATTTAGCTGAGTGGGTACTCCATAGCAAATTTAGAAATTTTTGCAGAAAATGTTTTTATTGCATATTATAGCACATCGAACTGTCGTCTAAAAGATTGCAGGATTGAAACCATTCCACAGCTTGTCGGGTTATGCCGTTAAACAATGCACTTAATGGTGTTTACCTAAACTCAGTGAAATGTTAGGCTGGAAATAAACTACAGCAATGTCCGTTTTCAATAACTTATCATGGCTTTGTGTTTTTGCACATATGGATTATATCATACATTACTTTGACCGTTTAACAATATAAAACTTAATTTTAAGATAAACGTCTCTTTATGTTTTTTTCTCAACACCCCTTGTGTTTTGCGTTGGAAACAGATTTTGGTCTTGTTTGCACTTACTTTATCTCTAAGCTCTTTTGTGTTCTTGTTGAGGTAATCTATCTCCTCAACATTAGTGCTGTCTGTGGAAATATAATGAAGTAAATCCAATGAATTAAACCACACACAAACAGGTAAAATTCGTCCAGAATCAAACCTATACAAAATACAGCAACACAAATGCATCACTGTAAATTCATGGAAATACAGCCATTATATAATTTATTCACTGCTTTTTAGATGTTTTAGAAATGTTATATATTTCCAATTCTTATTTTTTAACCATATAGATCTCATTTTATATCTAGCTTCCAAACTCATTGGATTTCGTTTTTATTTGAAAAATGGGGATTGGCATCTGCTTGCACAATATTTTGAGTGGAAAGCACTATAGCAGTCATTGTGTAGATGATATACAAGAATGGATCTGGACAAGCTTGGAAATAAGGCTGGAGATCATAGGGAAGGTAAAGATTTAAACACCCAAAATTCTTCCTGACAGAGCAAATACAACCCCAACCTTGTTGTTTTACCAACATGTAATCATCACATGCTTTATCGACTATCATTTTGCTGTATTTCACAAACTCTTTAACTTTAATGTAAAATGTGGGGCTTTGTCAACGAAGTATAATGTAATAAATTAAAAAAGAAGTAAAAATCGGAGGGTCATCAGACCTACATACCTAGCCTAGGATCCGGCCCTACTATTGTATTGAATGAAAAAAATGAAAATGTGCAGAACATGATTGATACCTCCTGCATGGGTTACAGCCCGGACGTCTTCTTGGTCGAGTTCGAGTGTCAGTTGGTTGGCCAGCGAGCCCGCTTCTATGTTCGATTGTGCCATGAACTCACCTGAGCAGATAGAAATTGACCGGGAAGTACAAGAAAATATCGAAAAGGGTTGGAACATTGTTTTTCACAAACATTTGCGCAAACAGGTTAGATAATTGAAGGAACATGGATCAGTGATTATTAACCACCAATCCGCAATAGTTAACCAAAATTCATTTACAATTCCACATAGTTGTTACGGGAATTCAGCCATAACGGTATGATTTTATGGTATATCTAATGTTTTTTTGTGACGGTATGGTATGGCTGGCCTTTTGACTGTGTTGTCACAATTAACAGTTTTATTTCTAAAAAAAAAACTGTAGGATGCTAATTTTTAAGTCTAGTTTGTTAATCATTTATCCCAACAACTTCTGATAGTGCAGATGAAAAATAAAATTTACAAAATATCAAATTGATTCTTGAAAATATCAGGTAGAATTGAATCATATTACTCAACATTGAAATAGGTTGAAGTTAAAGAAAGTACACACGGCAGCAGTAAACAGTGTTGAAATTTAAATAACTTTAAACTGCAGAGGCTGCTTCAATTCTACCTAATATTTTCATCAATTTGATATTTTGTAAATTTTATTTTTCATCAGCAGTAAACAGTGTTAGAATTTAAACAAAACACTTTAAAATGCAAAGAATGGATGCACATACCAGATGTGGGCAAGTAGTAATGTGACGACGTTCGCTTGGCAAACGACCAACTCCTTCGTTTCCCATTCTTCTTGCGGAGTGGAGCTGTCAACCGAGACTGACTGGCGCTAATTAATCTAGGAATGTGGACGATTTACGTCAGTTCTGGCTGTAAACTTGTTGTTTTACAA
>CH000082.1:43137-81166 GCA_000149265.1 Ciona savignyi | reverse complement strand
TTTCTGTTTGAGCAAATTTATTTAAACGGCTTTTTCTGCACATTGTTTTTAGCAAGCAGATGTAAAATAATTCATTCAATTTGCTTTATAACACATAGTTTAGAAGAATTTACCAATTTGCACGAGTTGAAAATGTCGCAGTATCTTTTTAAATACAAGGGGTTTGTAGGATGCACTACAATTGCAAGCCACCTAAATACCACACAATTTTTTTCTTTATGGGGCAAGCAATGTAGATCTTGTATACCGTGAAAATGACATTATGTAAAGAAAAAGTTAAATCAGACCTCAAGACAGTAAATTTTTTCGCCAAACGATCAAGATATTCCCACAAATTTACACTGATGTTATGTGTAGTATTATTATGGTTTTTGAATTAAATTGCATTTAAGATGAACAACTGATTTGAAGCTGAAAATGCACAATGAATGTTTATTCAATACTTTTACTTTTAGTGTTGTAAAATACAGCAGATACATCTTGTTAAATTTTTTATTACGCTACCTATTAAATCAATTACATACCAATCTCCCCAAATCAAAAAAACTTGTAATTGTACTGAATTTTAGAGAAAATTGTTTTTTAAAGTATATAAATGTCCTTGCTTCAACACCAGTGGACCTAGTGCTTTATTATTAATGTGTGCCTTACTCAAGTTACTTCTGATTGTTCCTTGTGCTTTTATGCCTTGGGTGTCTTGAGTAAATTTACCCGAGTTATCGTCATCACACTTTGCGTTTGACAATGTATTGCCTTGACTGGGACTCTAATTACTTCACAGTACCTTAATCAGTGTAATGCACTCAATTTAGTAACAAGTTATTTTCTTTAAAAAATGAAATATTTGAAAAAAAATCTTTGGTGGCAATGCCCATCTAATTTAGTTGTTTTTTCGGATAAATTGCAGTTTTTAAATCCTTTTGGCACGTGTGTTGAGATTTGTGTTTCAGTTTATTAAAATCCTGATTTCCATTGGTTTTTCTATTCCGCCCAGATTCCTTGTATTTGCGATTTACAAATCACCTTTAACAGTAAACTGATTTTCTCACCTATTAATGTGGAAACGTGGTTTTTATTCATTGCTAATTTATATTTGTGTATAACACGTACTACTGATCTGTTCTAACTCACTTTAGTATTTTGGACATTTATGTGACACAAATTTTTATTTATTTAACTTTTGATATCCAGTGGTTTATGGATGCAAAATTTTTAAGATGTCAGAAAGCTTTTTCTTGCGCGAATTCCACTTTTTGTAAATGACAAAAATTACTCTTAATTACTCAGATAATGTTTGCAATAAACTTCTATTGCATTGCATGGTGATTTTTTCATTGTAGCACATCAGACTTTTAAAACAAGGTATTGGATCAAAACCAGGTATTGGCCAGTTCGTTTTGACCTTGCCCAAGAGTATGTTTCTTAAAACTCACATGAATTAAAGGGTTAATTAAAAACAATAGTAAAGGATATTTGTGTTTATCCTCGTAAATGGTTAAACCAAGGGGGTTAACACACAGCAGTCCGATCCCACCATCTCAAGGTCGGGTTACCGAAGCTATTGCATGTGTTTGTATGATTCACAGGTTTCTTTAATTAAGTAAAACCTATTAATCTGCTCCGGTAATGTCCATTGGGTGCCTTGTCCAAGGACACAACCAATTTCGTACTTGCAACCCTTCAGCTGAAAGGCAAAGCACTAAACCACCAGACAAAAATAATTTTCTCCAACATAAATAAACATTAAAATAGCTTTGGTTATCTGACAATTATACATGCCTAGTATGAGTAATAAACCTTGGTATCCCATATAATATTATAATTTTTTTAAAGACTTTTTGATGTCCAGTATTCAGCCAGCCGCTAAGTTAGGGATAGGATATTCATCTTTATCCCCGTGAATGGGAAAACCAAGGGGGTTAACACACAGGCAATCGTCAGATCACCTCGCGCCCATCGTCGGGTTACCGGAGCTATTGCAGTGTGTTGTATATGATAGACACGTTCCTTCAATTTGGTAAAACCCATTAATCCTCTGGGTTCAGGCAATGTCCGTAAAGTGCCTTGCCCAAGGGCACAACCGACTAGCTAGCGACCAGTTTCGCACCTACAACCTTTCAATTAGACATGAATATTACATCAGGTATAACAAGGACACTGTATGCAAGTCCTTTTTCAAATAATACATGAAATGCGCCAATTGCGTTGTTTTGAGCTTCACTTTGTTATAGCATTTTTTTCCAAATAGATCTGACAATTACGACTAATGTAATAAAAAAAAGTTCTATTGAATAAAACTACTCAAAAAACATAAATCTTTGATGATTAAAGAACTAAAGGTATCAATATGTTTTTATGAATCCAGTATAAAGAATTAGACTAAAACAATTAGACTTTACAAACTAAAACAATTAGAATACAGTTGGCCAAAATTCACAAATGAAAGATAAAGAACTAAAATTTAATGATGGATGTTCTCGGTCTAAAACAAATTAAAAAAAATAGCGAAAAGTTTTCGAATAAAATATGATTGGGAACTACAAGTCCACGAATTTAAACAGGATTTTTGGGCAGTAACAATTAAACCATTTCCCTCATGTATGCTGTATGAATGGGTTTGGAATCTCTTCCATACCATCCTGCGGGCATATTAGAACCACAGACGTGCCACGACACACGGTGAGGCCCAATGCCCGGGTGTCTTCACTCAATTTGTAAGGATCATCTGGATCTAAATGAAGAATTGTGGATTTTAAATAAGAAGTAAGTGAAGTCTTGGTGGAAGTCTGTTGAAATTCTAAGCTTGTTTTGGTCTTAATTACATTTTGTTTGCTTATTATTGTTCTTTTGCTTAGGTTTAGTGGCCGCGTCCGTTATATTTATTAAATTATGTCCTTTCTTTTTTTTTAAATGTTGTGTTTTAACGCCTGTTCGTTTTGCTGTCTTTTCAATACGAAAGCGTTTCTCCGTTTCGTCTTGATTCATTGGCCATTTTTTAATACTGGGACAAAAAATAAATAAACTGAAAAGCTTTATCTCTGTCAACATGTGATAACTGGTCTGATGGCCCAGTTGCAGAATTTGTTACTGTGTTAAAAATGCTATCAACATTTTCAACACTATTGGAATTCATTTGGTAGAAGCAATGCTTGTTAAGTGCACACATGCAAGTACAAAGAGGTTGTTTCAACACAGAACCAATAATCTACTTAACCACATGTCTAAGGACCATGCAAGAAATCAAATGCCAGCGTCAGATTAATACCGGTGCCAGCCTATCCACCATTCTGCTTGTGGCTGGAAGGTACCGATACAGTCATTCAATTCAGGTTTTCAATAAGTTTGATTAAATAGTATAGCATTTACACAGCAATAGCTTCAGAAATCTGAATTTAGACACACAGCATTATAAGTATGACTAATGAGTATGAGGCCGCAGCATTTGCATTATTACTTGTAAACATCTTCATGGACCTTCACAGATCATCCGGTAATATTGGTCACATGGAATGACTGGAAGTTCGATTCCAATAATCTAAAAATGTGCTTACCCCTTAGTGCTTCCGTAGTGCTGTCCAACACCAAGTTTAATAGTGGGTCAAAGCCTTTTAAGACTCCAGTTGCTAAAAGAGAAATAGATAAAAATGACAAAAATTAATAAAAATTAATTACCATGCTGGGTACAAAGCTAAATTTTGTCTCAGAGCTTAGGATAGGATATTCATGTTTAGCCCATGAATGGTAAAACCAAGGGGGTTAACATACGGTAAATCGTCAGATCACCTATTGCATAGTGTTATGTATAACTTACACGTTCCTTCAATGTAGTAGAACCCATTACACCGCTGGGTTCAGGCAATGTCCATAAAGTGCCTCGCCCAAATACACCACTTACTAGCTAGCAACTAGTTTACTTTGTGTATGTAGTTGTAAGTCAATAAATGGGAAAATGCAGGAAAGATTATCACAAAAATAAATGTCAGATTATCTTGTGGATAGGATACTTATGTTTATCCTCATAAATAATAAAATACAGTGAGCATTATCACGTGGGCAATGGTCAGATAAAATAAGGCAGCAGTTTCAGTTTTATAAGAGAAATAGTCAGATTCCCGTATTACTATTAGCGTATTTACCGGTGATATAATATGCTGTTCATGCACCTTCAGGAATGAATAGGTTTATCATTTTATATCCAACTGAAGTATGTTGCATATAACATTGACTAACTGCGGTCAGATTGAAGCCCACAATCGAAGCAGTGTTTTGCAGTTTTCAAGCAACTTAGTGTAATAATTAGATAATGCAGTTGTGTCTCTACTTCAAAATGAATTTATTCTAAAACTTGCTTTACAAAGATTATAGAAATATTTTGTATCATAGACCACAACAGATACAACTTTTAACCAACTAAAACAATTTTGAAACCTTCTCTTCCCCCGTGGAACTTGACTCTGATGGGTCGATCCAAATATTTCGAAAGATCCAATATGCTTTCCTTCTTTCTCTTGTCCTTTAAATTCAAATTGATTTGTATTGGAGCAAATACTTTGTGCTTTTGTACAAATTAAATATTTGCCATTAGTAACTTTAATGCCAAAAGGATGATTTACAATAATATAAAATGTCACCAATTAAAATAAATGACTATGCGGCAGCGGTGCACTTTATGCCTGTAATCTTACCCCCATTATTTCTTGCCACACTTTGCTTCAAAAAATTCACAGCCAACTAAACTTACAAACAAGGTAGTTGAGCTGAAGTTCCCTACAGCATATATGTTAAACTGCAAAATTAAAAAGTACGTCACAGCTAAGATATGATTTGATATCAACCAAAAGTTTAGGGTAGTAGCATTTACTATGGTACAGGTAAGTGTTTTATGCATCTAAATTTAGTTTAAATTTTTTTTTTAAAAGAACTACACAAAAGCAATAACAATAGTTTTACTCAATATGTTATATTATTAAAACATTACAACAGCAGATGTAATATTTCAGGTTTACTCGATCATTTAACTGCATAAATCTATGTAATACTCCAGTAATCTATTAACCACAAGTAAACAGAAATGTTCGTATTATAATGCAGCAAAAAAAATTCACCCAAATTTCAATTTTTTTAAATTTCACTCAAATTTCAATTTTTTTTAAATTTTACACAAATTGCAATTTTGTAAAATTTGACACAAATTTCAATTTTGTAATTGTTTATGATTAATAGTCTGTGCTGGTGGTCTCGAAATCGTTTATCCCCAGAAAAGTGCCATCAGACTGGGTTCCGGCATCCCTGGATCAGCTCCTCTTCTTATTCCAAGTGTAACAATAAACGGGATCCATCCCCATCGGAATATTTGACGACAACCTCCCCAAACTCGTGAGATGTTACGCTTTACAACTGCATCCATGTTTCGGGTGGGTAAATAAAACTTTTGGGAGTTTTTGTTTCTGCAATTAAAATGACAAATGTTTCGTTCATTAGTATGGGCGGGTCCATGGTAGCCCCGGGACCAGGAATTTAGGCCATAGAAGGCCCATTACTCCAGCGAACTTGCTGTTAAACAATAGGGTTTGATTAAACCACCCTGTATAGTTTTGTTGCTGTTAGGCTGTACATTAAAAAACAAATCATTGTAGTGGAGTTTGAAAGTATGCACGTTTTCGCCTTCTAATATATACATAATTTTTCTTTTATTTTCAAACTGAATCATTTTAGGATAGTTGATAGCAACTTAACTTTAATTTGAAGTGTAACTAAAAAAATATAACTTACCTAAATTAAGAAATTATTTAATTGGTAGTCAAGTCTCTTCGTCGTGGTCGCCGCATGTACGAAGTAAAAAAAACCGCTGCGTCATACAATATAGTTTCTTTGCCGAAGCGTAACGTGACTTGCAATTTTATAACAAAAGTTCCAATCCAGGTTTCGATTGTGATTATGGTGGTAAGGAACTAGTTTTTTGAAATTTTGGGCAAATTCAGAATATCTTTTCTCGAACAGCTTAATCAAAACTTGTTCCCCCGTTGAACCTTCCGCTGTATTGTTCCCCGGAACCGCGTTTGCGTAGCACTGGTAGCAGCCTTTTAGTATTGTACAGGCTATCAGTAAGTTAAAGTATATCGCGCGAACGATTTTATTATATACAGGTCAATGTAAAGTTGTGCGTGGGGCGAAGGCTTTTTTGACTGTTAAAATTAGTGTCATGAGTTAAGATGTCGACATCACATAACCCTACTACAGAGATTTGAGTGTGTAGTGTATCATACTTACAAAGTATTAAAATACATTCTAGATATATATTTTTTTATATTATCACTGCATTTGGTGGGATTTAATTATTTGTTGATTTCCATTGTTTGTTTATTAATTATCGCCGAATGTATGTTATTATTTGAAAAATAAATTGAAATTGAAAATTGAAATTGAAAATTAAATCCCATGACTAAGAGGGTGGCATTCCTAAGATCTGTCCGCACATAAAGAACAATTTAATTGGATATAATACATAACTTTTGAAATACTCTCATGAACCGGTACTTCAACAGTTTTATCTCTGAGATTAGATAAGTATTTTATCTTTAAAGAAAAGCATTTTTGTTTATTTTATTATGCTACTTGTCGGCATTCACAACTAATTGTACTAAATATGCATTGTCACTCACTGATTGTATAGCAATGCATGTTACTTATGGGATCTGCACAATAGATTATCTACAGACTTGGGTTTAAATTAGGTTTTTACTTACCATGTAAATATTAGTAATGCAGTTCTAAGATGGATGAAATTACAATGTTGTAAATATTTTCCTTAATTACCTCAACTGACACTTGTATAATCATTGTGTAGTATACTTAGAAAAATGAATGAAAGCATTGACCTGGAGGAGAGTGTGGTTGAAATCCCCTTATTACCCAGGTAAGCAATATTTAAATCGGTGTTTTTGTTTTGCAGTCAGCTTAATTGTAAATCTGTTTTTTCTTGTTTACAAATAGAAGAAAATCTTGTTGCGTGTTTTTATCATGGAAACAAATATATACAAAGCCCAATAATAGACTGGATTCAGGCAATGTCTGCTAAGTGCCTTGCCCAAGGACACAAACGTCTAGCTTTGAAAAGTTTTAATATGAAAATGCAATGCAATTAACCAATTAAGCCAGAAGTGTAGTATTTTAATATGATTGATAGTTTTAATGTGTTTTTTAACCACCTTAAATTAACTTTTTGACACTGCAATGTAATTGTGTTTAGAGTACAATAGGTTGTTTAATTTATTAGTCCCAAGTTTGCCCACTCAGATCCACTTGCTGCTTAGATTCACTGAATTTACTTCTTGTGTTTGTAGGACCCAGAATCTTAAAAATTGAATGAGCAGTGTATACATTAATACCTTAAATCTGTAACCTTTAACCTCTGCTTTACTATGCCATGCTGCTAAAACCTCATAATAAAGTAGATTTGACAAACCCATTTCTTCCCAGGCGGCGAAATCGCGTCGAGTCGAATACCTCAAGTGGTAGCAATGATGTCATTATCATTGATTCTCCTTCCGAAGCTACAGATGCCAGAGCAACACGACGAAGGAGAAGGGCGGGTTCAAATTCAATAAATGAAATAGGTATTTGCACCTTAAGGCGGGACAAAACCCGAAAGAAAAAAACACAGTGGATAGTGAAGTATTGGTAGTCGGTTGTGTTTTTAAACAAGGCATTTATGGGACATGGCATCCCACTGGATTAATGTATTGTACTAAAACAAAAAGAACGTCGTAGCTATATACAACATGCTGCAAATTCTTCAGTAACCCGATGGTGGACAATAGGTAATCTGCCAACTACCCATGCGATGACGCATGTAGTGTTTTCACATTCATGGGGATAAAACAGAAATATCCTGACACAAATAATGACTTATTTCAGCTTTTCCATACAATACGGGCAGAAACAAATTTTTGTAATAATGAATTTTTATTATCGTGCGACGTGCATATATCCGTATGTGATGTTAGTTGTCATCAGTAGTAATAATACCAAATATATTTAAATTTTCTAAAAGTAAAGATGCGTTTATTTTAGCTAAACTGCAGTTTGTCTGTTATACCACATGTATTCATGGTAATCGCAAAGGGTAAATAATTTTTATCTTTCACATTGTCAGAATCTGCAACAAGTATTGTCACAATAAAGTCCGGTAATTACCTCGCAAAGTTGTGATTTATGCGCTAAAACTGAGTACTCAATCTACACAATACATAACAGAATTATGAAGATTTTTTTACTACAATAAACTTGTTGTTTTACAAGCAGGATGTTTAAAAGGTTTGGTAAAATGTGCATGATGTTACCGTGTACCGGTATATTAAAATCTTTTAATTTCAAGTCCTATTAAATCTTTTAGGTTTTAGTCCCATTAAGCAGATGTAGAATAAAGTTCACATTATTAAGCAGATGTAGAATAAAGTTCACATTACGGATAAACCTTTCATGTCCTTTATACCTTCAATGAATTGAACTAATAGTATTTTGTTTCATTTTAACAATTTATGTTTATCTTTAGATAACTCAATGTATAAGTGTATAAAACTATATGGGTAAATATATGCTCTAGGACCTAGGTAGTTCAGCTCCAACAAGACGAACATAGCGGAAATCCGTAATTACGTGGCCCGATTCAGTTTACACTAACCATGAATAAAACGCATCGTACCGTGTTTTATCGCCCTTTTTCTTTTCTCTCTCTCTCACTTTCTCTCTCTCCAATTGTCGTTGAAATCGGTTTGCTGTCTGCCAATCGCCAGTCGCTGTTCCGATCAGCTGATAGACCGACGTCACTCTTTAAATACCTAAAATCAGCTGGTTGGAAATACAATAACCGTGTCCATACTAGTCCAACCGTTTCACGAAATCCGTTGGGAACTAGATCATTTCCAGTCACTTGTTCCATATACCAGTCGCACACAGCACAGGTGACGTGCACTTCCGCAAAATTGCTCAGAAAAGTCAAAACTCTGACGTAAATCGCGACTACGATCTCACAGCTGAAGCATTAAGAGCGTTAGTTCAACCTGCAATATGGTATCTCGCTATCGTAATCTATTAGGCCTGAAGACAGCCAAAGAAGTAATGGAAGAAATCTTTAACGATGTCGACTTCGTGGATGACGTTAATATTAGCACGGACAGCGGAGAAGGTTAGTTAAGCAGGCCCAGACTGATCCGCTACAGCACACCAAAATAGTTTTTATGAATAGCAATATATAGGACCGCCGTATAGAATCTGCCTGCTGGTTATAACATGCGCTGGTGTCTATCTGTCGGTCACAAAATGCATTTTTTGATTATCTTTAATTTTTGTTTTTCTTCCGATTTCGTAATCCTCGCTTAAATAAACCTTTCGCGTCGATTTGGTGGAAATTATTTATTGATTATTTGACTTCGTTCTTTACCAGTCTGATATTAGCAATGTTTTAATTTGCAATGATCACTTGATTCGCATTTTGATACGGAGTGGGTAAACGTATATGTAGCGTTATGTTAAACCACATACCCACAGTCGGCATACCTTGCTGCGTACGGTGTACATTGTAGACGTTTCATATTACAAAGTGTAAAATTGCAATTATAAGTTTGTAGTAGAAAATTTGGGAAACGGTTGTTTTTTTGTTCTTTTTAAATTGAATGAAACAAGGATTAGTTTCGATTACAAAAACATGGTTATTTTATTTTTTGTCAATTCGTTAATTCAGTATATCCACTGCTAAATCCTATCTTTCTGTATCACGATTTTTTTCCTTGCAGTTGATTTGACCTGCAATACTGAAGTAGTGGATTTAACATCTGCCGACCGATCCAGTTCTTCACGGCGAACGGTGAGTTGTTGTGGCCTCGTCTGCATTTTACCTCATATACCGTTTGTATTTTCGTAGTCAGTTGTATCCTTGGGTAAGGCACTAAGCGGGCATTTGCCAAACCCAGTGCATTATTACGTTGTACTAAATTACGTATACATTATAAACAACACACCGTAATAGCTCTGGTAAACCGACGGTGGGCGCAAGGTAATCTGACGATTTCTCTTGTGGTAACGCCCCTTGCGCTTTTCCACCCACAGGAATAAACATGAATGTCCTATCCTAAACTAAACTGATAGAGTGACAGAGTGCTGAAATAGCCGACTAGAGAATAGAGATGTTAAGTGAGAGAAGTAAACAATTTCGTACGAGCGAGAATTAAAGAAAAAAAGCATTTTTCCATTGTGTCATGTTGATTAAGGCAACAGAAAGAGCAAACACCCCGCGACACCGCACTCAACCACACTCGCGCCGCGTGGCCAGACCTCAGCCAAGCGCCGCAGTAGCACAAGCCATGGCGCCTCCGCAGCCATTGGAAGAGCCAAGAGATCAGTTCCAAAGCCTTCCCGAAGTGCACTGCCCAGTTTGTCTAGAGTCGATAAAAACAGTAAGTTTTCTCACTGTCGTGTTTGACCTATGCTGTACTACTGTTGTGCAAACATCCTAACTTTATCAAGTACGTGTCAGTGTATATGCTTCGGTAGCTGGATCGTTGGAACGTTTTGTTTAACGATAACGATGGAAGTCAACACTAATTTTGGCTGACGCTATATAGTTGAGCTAATCAGCCTGACTTCTAAGTTCGCACGAAGCGTATAAGCTGAAACATTTACAGTTAAACCGTCGCAAACACATTTAATCCATATCGTTTAAAGCACCACCGTATAGCGTCGTGAGTTGGTGCAACGCCTTTCACCCCAAGGGTTACAGTTTCGAAACTTATCTCTAGGTAATTGGCTGTGTCCTTGGGCAAGTCAATTAACAGACATTGCCAAAACTCATTGAAATAATGGGCTATTGTAAATTGAAGGAATGTCTCAAACTTTCACAACACACTGCAATAGTATCGGTAACCAGACGGTGGGCCCGAGGTGATCTGACGATTACTCGTGTGTTAACGCTCCTTGCGTTTTCCCATTCAAGGGGATAAACATAATTATCCCATCCTATCCACCACACCCACACTTATATTTTATTTTCAGATTCTACGGCAAGGCAATGAATTAAACTCCACCGTGTGCGGTCACGTGTTCTGCCGAAACTGTATCACATTAGCTATCCGGAGCAGTCATAAATGCCCGACTTGCCGCAGAAAACTCGTGCCCAAAAACGTTCACCCCCTTTACCTTAGCGCTACTTGATGACGCCCCAGTCTGTTGTTACATTACTTGCACCTTTTTACGAATAGTTTTTTCCCTGTTTTTCCTGGATTTAAAAACGTATTGCACGAGGCCTCGTCGAGTATGCAAACTCGTCAGCTATTGCGGTTCCATTTTCTTCCTCGTTTTTCATGCATTTCGTGTGTATTGGCATAGTCGATGAAGAGCGACACAAATTTGTGGATAAAATACAAAAAAACTGCTGCTGTGGGTCCGAACTGCGTTGCTATGTTAATCGCTGGTTGTTTAAAAGTAAATGTTATGGTTCGGATGCTGCGATGTGGGTGTCTTCAGGCGCGCAACACTAAAAGAAGAAAAAGGGGAAGTTAACTAAAACTATGAAACCAAATTTTAACATTTTCCGAAACACTAATATCGACCCCAGAACTAACACTTTTATCAACCCCAGCAGTAAGAGTAACCCCAACGACCTAATCTTCATTTAAGTATGTAGTTTCCCTTCTTCTAGATTCTCCATGTTGGCTGAAAACGGGGCGACTTCGTTACGGTAACTTTAATTTATATAGGAAACTGCCCTCGTACTATATAAAGGTTAATTAACGAATTTTCTCGCAATCCACATTTAATTAAACTCGCTTGCCTGAATCGTCCAAATAAACGTTAACACCATTTGAAGTACCTTGATGTGGTATTTATAACTAATATATGACGATTATATTAAACTCCCATTAAGTGAAACAACATCCTGGGGAAGAGGGGTAGTTAATTGTAGTAAGGAAGTTTCAATAAACACATTTACACTACAATGACGATTAAGGTTTAAATTATAATAAAGACCAGTGCGTTAGCATGATTGCAATACTGGCCAGTAAATAATTGATTTAACGCCGTCTCAACGGCAATAAAGAATTGAACGCGGTTGACTATCACATCTAACAGTGCGGTCCTGTGTCCGAATGGTTAACGCCACCGATACATATACCAATTCAATCCAAAAAAAATATCTAAGGAAGAGCCCATTTTTAACCTTAGCTGACGGCTGACGGTTGATAAGTCGAAGCGCTACCGACTATGCGGTCATGGGCGACAGTCTGCGTATGTCCCACCACGAAAAGCTCAAAAACCGTGGTTTTTGTCTACAATTTATTATCAGGTCATTACTTCGCCTTCCTCTGTCTCTTCCTCTTTTTTCGTATGGTGGCGCTCTCGGAGAGCTCTGTCATTTCGTTTTTGATTTGGTCACGTGACCGATACTGGTCATTGTCGTCATCATCGTCGCAGAGGAAATCCTCAGCAGGGAGGATGTCTTCATCGACGGAAATTACGATGCGGACATTGTTCGGGGCGCCGGCTTGAATACTGGCCAGTGCATCTTGGGCGTTGTCCCCAGTTACTTCTTCTAATACAAGGTCTTGCTCCTAAGGATCATAAATTGTTTTTTATCCATTTTATTGATACAGAAAAACTAAAATGCTACCAAAAATATATTTATTTCAGAATACTATAATAGTGTTGCTAGTCGTTATCACTCACATATACTGTATTACGGTAAAACCGTATATAGATACACCAAGAATACGATGGTGTGGTCACATTTCATATTTTATTTTAGGTTGTATTACACCTCGACATATCTCACTCTACAGACAGGACTAATTTTATATACAACAGCTGATTTAGGGTGTAAGATCAAAATATGAGCTCACTATTTTACTCAATGTATTCGTTTAAAACTAAACTCCATAAAGCAACAACTTGTTATAGTAAAGAAGTCTTGAAAAACAAAGCGGTTTGTCGGAAACTGCATATAGAGGAGTTGCTGAAGCAATTTGGTGTGTGTGTATCCGATACATACGTTACGCTGTGTTTAGTTGGTGCCTTTTCGTAGCTTTGTTAGGTCGTTTCCACACACGCGCTTGCGTGCAGGCGGGCAGACATTTGTTCCAATACAGTGTAAGCTCGCAAGTGAGTATAAGCACGCTAGTTTATGAGAAATAAAACACCTATCTATTCCCGTGTGTATGGTTCACATCTATTCGCGTGTGTGCGGACCAGGCTTAAATGCTTTACCGAAAACGCACTTACAGGATTTAGATCCATCTTGACATCGAGTTCAAGGTTCAATTTATTCAATTGCTCGATACACGCATCTAACGCCTTGACTGGGTCCTTGTATGGGTCGACTCTTTCTAGCACGCTTGGATCAAGTGAGGTCAGCACTTTGCAACCGTTCTTTTCTAACTTCTTTTTTAACTTAACGACAAAAATTGAGAACATTGTAGTGATTAAATTAGTTTCCGAAATATCTAAACGAAATAAAACTACTGGCTATTTCTTGTGAATGTTTCTGAACCACATGATAACAATTTTGATCTAACCTCATATGTGCTTTGTATGCTGGGCAGGGTACATAGTGAATTTTTCATGAACCCAGTAATTTAATGGTTTGAACAAAAACCATATGAATGTTTCTATCGTATTCATCACACTGCAATTACTCCCATAACCAGTTTGTGGGCCAGCATAATCCTTGGCAAAAAATGAGCAGAGGCTGTTTGAACTCAGTAATTTAATGTGCTAAACCAGCGGTTCCCAAACTGTGCGCCGCGGCGCCCTAGGGAGCCGCGAGACTTTGCCAGGGGCGCCGCGAAAGCATGCGGAAGTTGCTGCATTTATTGTTTTTTTTTCACAAAAAAACAGTACATGTGTGTTACACCAGTAAAACGTTAATTTGAGATGTTTGAGCCTGGTGTGCAAACCCATACACTGGCATACAGCATTCGTTTTACTTGTAAATTCATTGTTCGGTGTTATGTTTTCGAATAATGGTTTGTCAAATAACTGCTTTGCATTAATTGACTGTTCGTCACTTTAGTAGTTTAGTGAATAGTTTTAAAGAGTTTTAATGGTTATCCAAATGCATGCTATAGTCTGGATATACAATATACAATACATGCAGTTTGAAATTTTTGGCTTTATGAGGGAGCCGCAAGGTTTAATAAGTTTACAAAAGGCGCCGCCAACAAAAAAGTTTGGGAACCGCTGTGCTAAACAATAACTGCCAATGTTACCATCTTATTCACCACATTGCAGTAGCTCTGGTAACCCGTCTGTGGGCACGGGATTATCTGACGATTGCCCGTGTTTATAACTGAACCGTGCGTTATCCCTCCATCGTAGATAAACAGTAGTACCCCGTACTGAGTCGTAAAGTTTTCTATTATTGTCTTACCCAGTCGCAAGATACGATTTTGTGGCGGATATGTTCGGTAGCACTCATAACATCCAGCACCATTTTCTCCATCGAATCCTTTTTGTCATTAACAGCTCGCAAATTCTGGTTTGTTTCACCCAAGCATTTCTCAAACTCGGCCTTTTTATCGGCCGTATCTTCTAGCGTCATCTGATGACTGGTTTTTATCGAATCGAGATGTTTCAACACTCCGTCTGATAATCAAATATATGGAATCAGTTTTAAATCAGGATATGATATTCTCAGTTTTGTGGATACGAATCGTCAGATTATACGTTACGCCCGCTGTCGAATGTAGTGTATTGTATACACGATTTCGGAGTTCATACGGGTTAAGAAAAACCTATAAATCTACTTTTTGAGTGCTAATGTTTTATGTTTGTGTTAACGGGACTATTACTGTGTTATTTAAGATTGGGAGGTTTTATTGGTTGTAGTACTTAAGCACATTGTTTCACTAAGTTCTGTCAATGACTTTGGGCAAAGTGTCTTCCCGAAGGACACAACCGTCTAGCCATATAGCAATTTTGAGTGTACAATCTTTCGTCTTTCTGCAGCCTTTCGAAGACTTACCAATTAAACTTGCCGGTCGAAAAAACGAAATACAACACAGCAGAATTAACTTTAGATTGGAAAAAGAAACTGCGGTAAACATGTTACTTACCCAGGACTTTGGTAAGGTGGGATTTACGATCCGTGGACGATGTTACCATCGCCTGTAGACCTTTATGCCTGTTAGACATTAAAACGTGAGTGAGAAGGTTTACATGGTCCACCACCAGCGCCTATCCCCAGCTTTATATTTTAACACTCTTAGCTAAACCAGACGCTTAGGCCGTTACTTAACCCATTGTTTTGTAGACATAGTGAATAAATTGTTTTTTTTCGTCCCGCAAAAGGCAGCACTGCATCTGATGTACAGAGTGAAAAAAAGTAATATTAATAATATGTCATCTATAAAATGCGAAAATGTGGAAAGATAAAAATGTCTTTAGGCTTATCTAAGTAACCATAACCACATCCAAGTTTTTTTGGGTTTTATCCCAATAAGAAGCATACTTATTGTACTATATTAATTTTAATATATTTTTCTATTTCCGCCATTTAAATATAACTAAAGTTTAACACATTGCAAACTTTTGGGCAGACTTCCCGAAATAGAGGTCTTACTTTTGTATTTGGCGATCAAAACACAGAGCGATGTTGTTCGGATCGCTGACGCACAACTGCTCCTGAAGTTTATCCATTGCTCTCTTTGTAGCCCAGAACATCTTTACCTTGTCCCAGAAATACTTTCCATCCTTTGTCACCATTTCCTGCAGATAAACACAACATGACTATGTTGAACACTGTTAGCACAAGCTAGGAAAAAAATCTCGGAGAAAACGGTCTTGAAGTTGCAAAAATATGTTTATTATGCTATAGGCTATTCATACGGATGGAAGGGCGAGAGAAGACAACTGTGAAAGATTTAAAGGCAAAACAGAAGAAGGAAAAAGCTGACTCTCTGACCCCAACACTAAACATAGTACTGATACTAACGCCAAAGGTCGAGCCTAACATTACCCCGTTTTCCCTATTGATATTCTGATAAAAAAACAGGTCCCTAGGCCTTGCTTACACGACTCTTACCGAGCTGTCGTTGCTCATTTTGTGCGAAATCCTCTTCCTGGGCCTCGTCTCCTTTTCCTGCGAGTCACGATTCAGTTTCTTGAACTTCTTTCGCGTCATCGCTAAGTTGGCGTCGCGACTTCGCTTTCCTTTCAAAATTTTAGTTTCGAGATGTTCCTGCAGCGGAGAGGTGTTATTGAGCAAAGCATGTGAGAACTATTCTGTGGGTAACTTTCATAATGTTTCTTTACAAATCGTGCTCATTAAAATAACAATAATACAGAGTCAACTTGCCGTTCAAACTTGGAAAATTCAAATGACAATCGCTGCTTTATAAAGACGCAAACCTTTTCGACTTTAGTTTGATCATAGGCAGTCTTTGCGTCGTTTTGTATCTGAACCAACTCGTTCTTGAGCTCAGTACGAATACTCTGGAGATTCTGCTCCACGTTGCTAAGTCGCCCGGGAAGGGTAAGGTTGTCTCTCTCCATGTGAAACAGTATCTGCACGTATAATGTTAGAATTTGGCCTTACTGGCGTGATTTAATTATACGCACATTAGTTTTAACCGACGGTTAGCTCATTCGGCAAGAGAGCCAGCGGTCTAGGTAGGCGAAAGTTTGTGGTAAAAATTATCCGCTTGCTATAGTTGGTTTTATCCTAGTGCAAGGCACTAAGTGGGCTCCGCTTGAATCCAGTAAATTGTGGGTTGATCCAAAACTAGCAAAATGTAAATCATATATGCCACGCAATAACTCCTATAATATCACGATGGCACCGGAGAGCTATTATAACATTACTTAAACCAGTATGACATCAAATAGACATATATACGGAGCTTTATATGTAATGCAATAGTTCAGGTAATCCGACGAAAAATGCAAGATTGTCTGACCATATAATAATTTTTATTGCAAAACCTGTTTGTAAGTCCTTTGTATGTATTTGGCCGAACTGTACTTCATTTTCATTTTGTCCAGCGCCGTTGTCAGCGTCCGAACTCGTTGGCTACAAAAGAAGCGTAAAATACATTGATGTTGTTGACACGTAGCAAGAAATGGAATTGGATCTTGCCATAAATCCAGTGGTACTAGGTTTTAAGGTGACCAGTCAACTGAACCCCTTACAACTGAACCCCTTACAACTGAGCCCCTACAACTGAACCCCTTTACAACTGAACCCCTTTAAACAGAACCCTTTTAACTGAAAAGGGGGTTCAGTTGTAAAGAGGTTCAATTGAAATGGGTTCAGTTGTAAAGGGTTTCAGTTTAAAGGGGTTCAGTTAAAAGGAGTTCAGTTGTAAGGGGCTTAATTGTAGGGGTTCAGTTGTAAAGGGTTCAGTTGTAAGGGTTCAGTTGTAAGGGGTTCAGTTGTAAGGGGTTCAGTTGTAAGGGGTTCAGTTGTCATGGAACCAGGTTTTAAAGCTACAACTTTACACCTGGCGATTACTTTTGATCCCAATCTACCACCCAGTGTTCACTTAAAACTCAGAACAAGTCATTAAATAGAAATATCTGTACAGTCGTGTGGTCGAATGGTTAACGCGACCGATGCATATACAGACTCTTATAAAAACACGGTCCTAGTGACGAGGTTCAAACCCCTCATGGGTTCAAAACTTAGATCCAAAAATAGAAATATCTTTAACCTCGAATAAGCTGCAGAAATACCTTAGTACCTGTATTCACCCCACCTTGTATTCAGACCGAACGATTTTCCATGTTGTAACTAGTTAAATATTCGGGCCATTAACCGCAAGCTTATAGGTTGTGTCTTTGGAAAAGTCACTTAAAGTACATTGCCTGTACCCAATGGATTATGGGTTAAACAAAAACGGTGAAAATGTCTCCATCGCATTCAACATACTGCAATAACACTACAGTAGCTACAAGGTTAGCTTGACAGAGTTATACTGCTTCACGCTGTTTTATAAATGTAGATAAACATGAGTATGATATGTACCTTGCCACCTTTAGAATAATCGGAACAGTTTTACTTTAATATTGTATGTTGTTTATTATAAGGATGAGACAATTATGTAAAGTATAAGTGCAAATGTGTAAACGTTTGCATTACCTGCTTTTGTCTTCTTCGTTTGATTTGGCCAAGCTTTTCAAATCCTTCAAAGTGAACTGCAGCTCCTCGATTTTCCGTTGCTTCCGCCGCTTTTCGTGCCTCGTTGAATTGAGAAACGACGCTTTGTCGAAGACGTGTTCATACTTCTCCGTTTTAGCCTTGGCCACCGTATATCTTGATAATTGATACAAACATGATTATGTAAAAGGTGGGACAACAAAGTTTGTTATCCCGCAGCAGCATTTTGCCCAAAATTATACGTGCCCCCAATTAATAACGCACTTACCACCAGCTGTAAGGTTGCGGAAACCAAACTTCACCAAGTTAATCGCTTATGACGTTAGTCTTCTTTTAGAAATTTAAATTTTCCACCGGTGGGTACAAACACATTACTGCATTAAATTTACGAAATAAACAAAAGTTTTACAAAAATGCAAAGAACACAATAATGCAATGAATTACTGCAATAAATTTACAAAAACAAAAGTTTAACAATAATGCAAAGAACACAGGCACCGATTGCACGATCTTACTTCTGCATGGCCAGCTGTGATTCCCGGTCGTCCGCGAACCCCTCTCTGATGACGTATTCATCAGCGTTCATCCGCTTCATTTGCTGGACTCTCTTCTCCTTAATCTCAGCCCGGAGGTTGCGGATCAGGTTCTCATTCTCCTCAATCTCGTTTTGTGAGAAAGTGTAATATGCTGCCTGGTCGCGCTGCTTTAGTGTCAGTTTACCTGTCGTGTGGCCAAATGGTTAACGCGACCGATACATATAATATACCGACTCTTATACAAAAGAACGGTCCTGGTGACGAGCCCATTATTGGTTTGAAACTTGGCTCGTTAAAAAAAATGTTTGCTAGTACGGTTGTGTGGCCGAATGGTTAACTCGACCGATATATTAATCTATTAAAAAACGGTCTTAGGGACGAGCCCATCATGGTTTCGAACCTTGACCCGGTAAAAAAGATGAATCAAATAAATATACGGTTGTGTGGCCGAATGATTAACGCTACCGATACATATGCCAATTCTTGGTGACGATTCGAACCGTAACCCCATTAAATATATATCTTACAATTGTTTGGTCATGTGGTGGAATGGTTCACGCGATCTATACATATACCAGTTCTATTAAAACAAGTCATTACGCTGTTTAAAAAGATAGTGGGCGGAAACTATTTATGGCGCCTATAAAATGCTCTGTATATTTCCACACAGTCGCATATACATTTCGGCATCGCAAAACATCTTTTTAATAAGATGTAAACAAATGTATTGAAATAATACCATCTACGTAAAAAATGATTTGTTCAAAATTTTTCTCAACCTCTGACTTCGTCGATGTGATCTTGCACCGTCCAAGCTCCTTTACCAATGTCGTCCTTTTTCGCCTTCTGCTTTCTGCTGCTGTACATTTTCTCACTTTTATGGGGATGTGTAATAAATCTTCCAAAATCAAAAGTTTCGCTCTTAAATCTCATTAACCCATCGGTCAGTAAAAATTATTATTATTTTAGGCCATTTGGTTGGAAGTATCACGTCACAATTGTAAGTTGTTTCATCACATTGGACATAGTTGGCAGTTTTTATATTTTGGAGAAATGTTATTGCTAAAATTGGTTTAAAATACGTTATTTTTTATATTTTAGGCGATTTAAATTTGTTTGCGCTATATTCTACAACTCAACCTGTACTGTACCTTTGTAAAATGTTTTTAATATATGTCATTTCTTTATTTTTTATCAAATTCTTATTCAATAAAGTTTTATGCTGATCTACTGATTAAACAATCATATTTATTACGTCACACTTACGAAATAAAATTATAAATACTATTTCGTGAGTCCTTATGGAATGCCTGCCGCGTAATGTGGCACGTCGAAACGAAAATTTAGAACGAGAAGAAATACAAGAATGAGGTAACCTGGCCTTGTTTTATTTAATTAAAAAAACGCTTAATAATTTTTCATTTACTGTTTTTTAGTTTTCTGTTAGATTAAACGGCATAATATATTAAAAAACCGGTATATATATACGCTGCCTTGAGTAATTTTCCTTTTAATATCCAGAAATTTCCATAAGCATAGAGAAGCCTACAGGACAA
The DNA here is from genome assembly GCA_000149265.1 of Ciona savignyi. Lineage (NCBI taxonomy): Eukaryota > Metazoa > Chordata > Ascidiacea > Phlebobranchia > Cionidae > Ciona > Ciona savignyi. The sequence goes on along the minus strand of CH000082.1, from coordinate 60,929 downwards.
GTCATGTACACCATGCTACCACCTTCAACGTGTAGGGGATGCCCCCGATGCAAGCCTGATGACGTTCCAAATGCACCTGCCGGTTGCGTCATTTCTCCGGTAAGGCCTACAATAAAATATAGAAATTTTTGAGACCACTATTGTACGTTATTTACGGAAGAAAGGGTCAGCATAGGGAAGAGGTCGGTGACCTGCAGCTTCTTATTAATTCATTTTATTGCTAGGGAGCGCTTAATACATTTATTACCTGTATAAAAGTAAAACAAACAGAGGTACACTCGCGCCTATATCCACCAGTGTTTTTTAACTTTTACTGTCAAAATATTATTAACTTTGCGGCTTCAAGTGATTTTTATTTTGTGGAATATCGGTTAAAATGGCTGTTTAAGTGCAAAAGGTTGCCAACCACGGGCATAAGGAAAGGCACACTAAATTTAAAGTAATAGAAAGTACAGTCACGACAATCTTGTGGAAATGGAATTTACCGTAGATTCTTATTTGATGATTCGATGTTAGTTTGCAAGACTCCCTAAAACGGCGTTATTAGATGCACATAATGCTCACATAAGAGCACTCCGTCATTTTTGTGACACACGAGATTAAAAACATGTTGCAATCCACTCGGACTGGATTTTGAGCAATCATTTTTACCGCTCCGGATCCACAATAAAATCGATAACGATTACGTAACGGTATGTTCATTGAATTAAAATTCTTACACCAATCGAACATTTAATCGATTCTCATGATTTTATATATTCACATTTTACCTAATGTACGTCTAGACACTTAGCCTACAACGCTTGCAGTTGGTGTAACGCGTAAGAGTAAATGGTGGACACAGACGTGTCTTCAAAGTCGACAGTAAAGTTGGGTAGTAGTACCAACGCTATTTTAGCCTCTATGTGTATGTATACAAACTCGAACGTGGGCACGCAAGCGCGAATGGAAAATTTTAAAGCCTAAAGAGGAAGTGTATACCATCACTAAAATGTGCTGGTAGTTCCGCATTTTTAGGGTGTAATGTTTCTCTCATAAGGGTGGTGAAATCGTGCGATTGGGTTAATATTGATATCTCGTAGCGTTCGTGCTATATGTACAATATGGATTGGAGCTTTATAGAAGCGGGCGTAGGGATAACATAGCCTTATGCATATGTTACGTCCAATTTGATCCAAATAAAAAAAAATATTTAAGTGTTTCTTAAGAGGCCCATTTTGACAAAAAAATCATGTATTCGATAAACCAGGATTTATAGTAAATTAAAATGATTTTTATTCTATGATTTGAAAAGTGACTTAGTGATAGCACGCCAGATCGTCCTTTAGGACTTCGTGGTATAGTCGATCCCAGCATTTTTCCATAAGTCAAGACACTCAAGTACACGTTATTTAACCCAATAGAATCTATTGCCTAAACAAACAAAAATTAACGCCACATGCAAGACGAGGTAACTTCTGCAAGCTCTGAGCTTTAAATGTTCTGTAGCATAAACGTCCACCAACGACACAGCATTCTAAAACCTTTAAACAGGAGTATTGTCTCCTAGCATTAGCTAAAACCACGAACAGTACATTATTTAAATAATGCATACCAGTAGAACAAAATGTCCGTGTCACGTAAACTGTGTACATAGGTGTCTGCTAAGTGCTAGGGTAAGATGAAGAATGTTTATTCCCCAAACCGTAATGTGTATGAAAGTAGCAGCATCTGCTTGAAGCGATGGTGTGTTTCACCCAAGGTAAATAACGATTCAGGTATATACACCTTTTTCTTCACGTCACGAAAATCCATGCTCCTTCTTATACATTTTCTCGCTCCCTGAGAATACTTTAATTATCCGCCCAAATCAATAAAAAAGCGGTGCTATATAAGTGTCAATCCACATTATAATAAATTGGATGAGGTCAGGCAAAGATTAGGCCAAGAATTTCTTTACTCGTTTAGCAGTTCGGGAAGAAGACGGTACTATCTTACACTGTGAAACCGTCTCAATTCGATAAGATTATTTTCATTGTCCTTTTAACATTGCCTGTATGCACATTACCCCAAAAGTAATCTTTGTTTTGGTATGAGTTAAAAGATGCATAGCTGACAAAATGCAAATAACCTCACTGCTTGGAAGTGTATATTTTATTTTAAGAATGCAGTCCTTTAGCTAACGGTTTGCATACTGAGTTGCCGAAATATTTTTATCATATTAGAAGGTAATTTTTTTCTATTTAAAAGCTTTAATTTATTCCATCAATTTTCCTCAGGAATATGACGAGACTGGCGAAAGGGGAAACTGGACAAATAAAGCCGAGTTTCTTCTTTCAATGATCGGCTATGCGGTGGGGTTGGGTAATGTGTGGAGGTTTCCCTACCTTGCATTCGAAAACGGTGGCGGTAAGTTGCAATTCAATCTATATTAAGTATTTTTAAAGGTGCCTTTAATGAAATGGAAATTAGCACTCTTGTTTTGTCACGCAATCTTTCCTTGCTAGGAAAGTGCCCAATTTTACATAACTTAAGTTTTGTGTGCTGCTCTTGTTAAATTTGAGATTTCGCAATCTGCTGTGGTAATACATGTTAAGGACTACAGTTCGAAAGGACTTTCGGAACGGTGTCGCACCCGCACTTGTCCTGAAATTTGTTCGCAACTTTTGTTGCGGTACTGCGTTGTTAATGCGAATACACGTTTTCCTTGTATACAAAAGTGAAATTAATGGCGCTTCGTTATCCAACCAAACTAGGACAAAAATATCAAATCTTAAAAGCGACAATTTGCGCATCAGTTTTATAATATTTATATTATTATACAATATTTATTTAACCAGTTAATGTCATTTAAAGGTGCGTTTCTAATTCCCTATCTTACGATGCTGGTCTTAGCCGGGTTGCCCATTTTCTTTCTCGAAGTTTCTCTCGGGCAGTTCTGCAGCCAAGGACCACTGGGGGCGTTTAACGGCGTGCCGTTAGTTAAAGGTAGGCGATGCATTGGCAACCTTAAATTTCAGCAAAAAACTATCTGTCAGTTCTGTATACGCTTGGACGGCGTAGCGACTATTTGCACTTGCCCGTGAGTGGAATTCCATATTAAGTCTTATCAAAGTCAAATCTCATGGACTGTTCCAATTCCATGACAGAAAAAAACACATTACAGTATTCCCCTTAACTTGACTGCTTACATAGTCAGCGATAATTTAACCTACTGTAGGATAAATACACAAAAACAGACGTTTTGGCTCTGTGTATTGTTCTGTTTTTACCGTATATTCTGGGTACATATAGCGATCAGTTACCCAGCGCTGATTGTCAGTCGAAAGGTTTTCGATCGAAACAAGCCGCTGCTGGTAAGTCGGCTGTGTTTATGGACAAGTCCCTTCACAGATATCGTCTGAACCGAGTGAAGTAATAAGTTGAATTAAAATAATAGAACTACTCGATTAATTGTCAATGCACGAGTACTGGTAACTAAACAAAACAATCTGATGACTGGCAGTTTAGTAACCGTCTTTACGTTTTCTAGCATTAACATCCCTTGAATTTGCTAGCATTTATAAAACATGTATATCCTATCTTATCCATCAGTGTGTAAATTACACTTCTTCAGATTGAATGGTTTTAAACCTTTCATTTCCATCAAGGTTTAGGCGCTGCAATGGTTGTGGTGTCGGTCTACGTTGGTATCTACTACAACGTGGTGATAAGCTACACCTTGTACTTCCTGTTTTCCTCGTTCACCAGCGAACTTCCGTGGGCTCGTTGTAACAATGAGTGGAATACGCAAGCATGCGTTCATAGTTCCTCCATCTACAACAGTAAGTTCGAAGCGTTTCACGAAATGCTATATATGAGAGAGGGATTACAAAAAGGAAAAGAGTCAAACGCCCCAAAATATCCCAAAAGGGCATACCGTTAGAGTTACAGTTACAGTTGGTTCTGTCGTTAAGTTTAGTGTTGTAGTCAGGGTGAAAGTTAGTTACCCTGCGTTTGTGCTCAGTTTTCCTCCTTCTTTTTTTCTGCTTTTAGTGTTGCTCAAATCTTTCTCTGCTTTTAGTGTTGCTTAAATTTTATACTTACACGCGTACACTACTGTATCCTTATAGTTATATAAGCGTCAGAGTTACAATTGGAGTTATGTTATGGTTATACCGCCATATTTACATTTTATTGCGGGTACAGTGTTAAGTTCGACAGCATAAATTCTAAAATACGCACCTGTCTGAAATTTGGGTATAAGGCCTTTAGCAGTTTAGCCGTATATGTTACACTTTTATGTTGGGTTCTCGGTAACCTCTAGTCAGCTGTCATAGTTGTGTATAAAATGCTTAAACCAACAGTAAGCAGCATAGAACTTATTTAACCCTATTCCTCTGCATTACCACAGTATATATATCAGAAAAGTATGTGAAAATCTCTAATGGGTTTGAACAAGAAAGATAATAGTGATAGGTTATTATTATATCATTGATCAGTAGTTAATCAACCCACAAATGCAAACGCAAGAAGACATTGTAACATATGTATCAGAGTTTAAATTAACGGTGTAGTTTAAAATACATTTAAATATAGATGAAATGCAGATTTGGGAATATAGATGTGTATGGCTGTGCTGATATATATATATATGTATATGTAACACAAAAGTAAATGCATTACAATCATAATCAAGGTATTTCCTTGTTTCCATTTTTGCTATAATAAATAATTTAGGAACTTAATCTGTTAACATTTTACATTAACCAAAAATGTTAAAACTATCAGATGAAAAAGTATCAGATGTTGGTTAAGTCCTAAGCGCATAAAATTCCATTTCAGGGACGTATAACCTAACTGGAAACCTTCCGACCAATATTTCACAACGGTTCAACGCCAACTTGTCCACTATTTTTCCTTCAAAGCGCGTCAGTCCAAGTGAAGAATATTGGAATTTTAAAGTTCTGGAAAAGACGAATAATATTGAGAATTTGGGAAAGGTAAAATGGTCTAGCTTCGGTTAGCGACTGTGCGTCGAACTGTAGTTCGAGAGATTAGTTATTAGGATTAGGACATTAAAAACCGACTGCGTGGAGTTATAAACTCATTCATGTTTATCCCCGTGAATGGGAAAACAAAGGGGTTAACACACGGGCAATCGTCGGATCACCTCGCGCCCACCGTCGGATTACCGGAGTTATTGCAGTGTGTTGTGTATGATTCACGCGTTGTTTCAATTTATTGTTTTTGTAAAAGACACTTCTTAAAAAACTAAAGTTGATTAAATTTGGTAGATTAATGGGCCGAACACAAATTAAAGAAACGTCTCTATCAAGTACACCGAACGGAAACGATTCCGATATGCCACGCGAAGGTTATACAGTGCATCCTGTAATGGCTAAGAATATGCATTCCAGAATCAATACTGAATTTCTTATTGATTCTGGATTAAAAAAATTACACGAAAATCCTCATTGCAAGTTATTGACCCGATATTTTAATCTTTTTAAAGTATATATTTATTTAGATCCGATGGGAGCTGGCGTTAATACTTCTACTCGCTTGGATTATTATCTACGGCTGTCTTATAAAGGGAATCAAGTCATCGGGCAAGGTATAATTAGAAAATATCGAATTGTCCTATTGGAAATTAGTGTAAGTGTAAAAAAATCCCTATTGGACACGAGATTTATGCTTTATTTTCTATGATTTAACCGCAGATAGCCCAGTCGGTTAAATATTTTCCATCAACTGTCGTCCTGACTATCCATTCGTCACCTTGGCGGGCTAAATAGTGCTGCTATCAGCATAAAAAGCAAATGCATATTACCAACTAATTGTAATAATACAAATGGTTATACTTAATCAAATGTATTTTGCATTTTGTTCGTCAGGCTGTCTACTTCACAGCGACCTTCCCGTACGTGGTTCTAACTATTCTGCTGGCGCGCGCGTTTACGCTGGAAGGGGCGATGGATGGAGTTTTTTACTTTTTCAACCCAAAATGGGACAAACTACTCACAGCCAAGGTAAAATGCCGGCAGTTATACGTTCATCAAGTGTTAATTTCTAAACCGTATTTCCTATAATTGCATTTTTACCAAGCTGAACCATGATGTGCTCGTCACCAGAAACATTTTTTTATAGGAGTCGGCATCTGTATCGGTCGCGTTAACCATTCGGTCACACGATCGTGCAATATAATTTCATTTTGACTCAGCTCACTTACAGGTTTGGAAGGACGCCGCCACTCAAATATTCTATTCCCTGTCGGCATCTTGGGGCGGTTTAATCACACTTTCGTCCTACAATAAATTCAACAACAACTGCTACCGGTGAGAAAAAGTTCATAATGTTCAATGGATTAGATTAGTCTTGTGGTTTAGTGCTGCCGAAAAGTTGCAGGTTCGAAAGTGATCACTAGAGAGTCGGTCGTATCCTTGTGCAAGGTACTTAACGGACATTGCTTGAACCCAAAGGAATAATGGGATCTACCAAATTGAAGGAACGTTTGAAGCATATACACAACACACTGCATTAGCTCCGGTAACCCTACGGTGGGTGCGAGGTGATCTGGCGATTGCCCGTGTGTTAACCCCCTTGGTTTTCCCATTCACGGGGATAAACATAAATATCCTATATGCACTTACTTCCCGCAGAGATTCCATAATCGTGGTCATTACCAATTCCTTCACAAGTATTTTCGCGGGGGTGACCATATTCGCTGTGATCGGATTTATGGCTCACGTGCTTAAAACCGACATCGCATCTGTCGCTGCTGACGGTAAGTCTTCTTTGATTTGTGATCAGTCATTTGGGGACTTGTGAAGAATCCTTCGTACATCAGTTTAAACAAGATATTAATAGAAAAAGTGCGATATTACGAGCCCTTTCTTTAAATGCAGTGGAGTGTAGAACTCGGTGTATATTTCTGTATTCCCTCCGTTTATATCCTTGCGCGTAAAAATCCGTAACTGATGTTCGTCGTCGGAAACCATGCCTTTCTATGCCAAATTCATTACACCATGTTGCATCCAGTATTTTCCATTTTGCATTGCGTATTAAATTTATTTGATTATGTGATCAGGATTAACATGAATTTCCCTTGAATGAGATAACATAGAAACCTCATTACTCGGGAAATCGTCATGTTACCTGTTGCCCACAATCGGGTTACTGGAGCTATTACATTGTGTTGTATATGATTACGACGTTTATACGTGTATTTTAACCCATATTAATCAGATCTAGGCGCTAAATCGAGGTTGATCTAATGGATATGGGGTGTACAAAATCATCTAACATGCGGTTGGTTTTGAACCATTACCTTACGGTCGAAAGTGGAAGATTAAACAGACAAAGCTATTCGACCGGGCGAATTTAGTAGCGCTAGTACTGTGACTGCCTCAGAACTATTAAAAAGAGATTTTAATTATTAAATTGAACCCATATTTTAAACAGGACCTGGTTTAGCGTTTGTCGTTTACCCAGAAGCTTTGACGCAGATGCCGGTTTCGCCTCTGTGGTCTGTGCTCTTCTTTCTAATGTTGTTCACGCTTGGACTGGATACTATGGTTAGTACAGTCCTCGCTTACTTTGTAATATTTCGAAGATGTAACTGTAAACCAATTTTTTGCCCTAAATTGAGACTGATAAGCTCAATGGGTAAGTGTTAGTAGGATTGTAGACTCGAAATTGGTGACTGAATAGTTGGTTGCGTCCTTGGGCAAAGCACTTAACAGACATTGCCTGAACCCAATGATGGGATCTACCAAATTGAAGGAACGTATTAATCATACACAACACACTGCAATAGCTCCGGTAACACAACCGTTACCCGTGTGTTCATGCTCTTTGCGGTGTCCTTTCCCCCGGAATTAACAAATTAACATGAATACCCCCCCCCCCTAAAATTATGATTAAGAAGAAAGTAACCAACTGTAACTGGTTGAGAAATAGCTTTCAACCTAGTTCACGCTTTGAATAAGTAATTATATAATGAAACGGTAACCGGTGACGAACTTCCCACCGGTGACTATCTAAGCTACATAGCACACCCAGCAATTCTATTCTCTTTTCAGTTTGCTACGCTTGAAACCATTGTTACGTCACTCACAGATGCGTTCCCGCGCCAGTTGCGTCACCAAAAATGTATTTTCACTCTGGCCGTCTGCGTTTTTCTGTTACTTATTGGACTGCCGCTGGTAACACAAGTAAGTATAAAACCACTTTAATAATTTGCCCCTCATTGTTTTGTGGTTGTTTTTCTTGTGCAAAACACATAGCGAATATTTCTCAGATCCACGCCAATCATTTGAAATCGCTGATATAAAAAATAGCTTGGTGGGTTAGCGTGTCACCTTTCAGTCGAAAGGTTGCAGATTTATATCTGGTCGCTGGATAGTCAATTGTGTCCTTGGGGAGGGCACTTATCGCACATTCCTTGAACCTCGTATAACTATGAGTTCTACTAAAAACTAAAAAAATATATCAATCATATACATGTTTTCCCAATCAAACATGATTATCCTATCCCATTCTATCCTACCGAGTCCAATTTCCAGGGTGGATTCTACTATCTGCATCTCTTAGATAGCTACGTTGCATCGTATTCACTAATAGTGTGCGCAATAGTCGAGATGCTCTCAATATCTTACATTTATGGTAAGTAGTTTCGTGTGCTGACATGGTTGGAACAACTTTCGAACTGATACGGCCGAGTGGTCGAATGGTTAAAGCAACCAATTCATATACCGACTATATGAAAAAGAAAAAGGGCTTGAGACCATCAAGGGTTTAAATCTCCGCCCGGTAAAAATACATATGTTGTCAGTGTAATTTTGACACCAGTTTGGTCAAATACAACCGTCTGGTCAAAACCGCCCCCCGTTATAGCTATGAAGTTGCTTACCGAGGTAATAATATACGCCTAAACCTAGTTTATTATTGGGTTAAACTAAAGCAGTTAAACCACTTTGATATACATATAAACAACACTGCAATATCTTCGGTAACCTGACTGTGGGCACAAGGTAATCTTACGTTTTCCTGTGTGATAACGCCACTTTCTTTTTCACAATCAAAAATATAAAAATTGAATAACCATCCTTTAACATAAAAGACCTTGAGTGGATATTCTATTTCTATCCTATACCCTTTAAGGTTTAAATCGATTTTGTGACGATATAAAGATGATGACTGGAAGACGGCCAAACGTATACTGGAGAGTCACGTGGTCGCTTGTATCTCCAGCTGTGTTGACGGTAAGAAAATCGGAATTCAGAAACATTTAAAAATTGGCGGATAGTTAAAGTCTCGTTTTTCCGTTGGTCCTGTTTATAATATGATTTGTCTTGGACTATGAATAAATGACTGGACAAACGCAAAAACGATGAGTAATTAGTGGTGGAAATTTAATTTTCGAATTGTTTAGAGTGGCATTTAATGGGATATTCATCATTAGAAGAAAAAAACACAAAAAACATATATGGTATATAATATTTAGTGTAGAAACTCTATTTGAGCGCTACGACTCTCTATTTTTAAATCCTTCAACTATAGTGGCGTTTTGTAAGAGGTGGCATTCGTCTATTTTCAGCCCTTCCTTTATAGTGGTGTTCTATTAAAGGTAGCGTTTAAATAAAGGTTTATCAGTCATTTGATTAAGTGGTGTGCTGTTGCATGACACTAGTAATGCATGGAAATACGCTCTGAGAGGTTTATATTGCCGAACTGCTTGTTTCATATTTTAATTAAACACAGTACCAGTTACAAAAAAACGACCAAAACAAAAACAAAACTTGTTCGTTCCAGTTCATATTGGTTTACAGCATTGCAAACTATAAGCCGCTGAAATTGGACGACTATAGTTTCCCCGTATGGGCCAACGTTCTCGGGTGGTTCACAGTCGCCTCCAGCGTGCTGTGCATTCCGGTGGGAGCGGCGCTGGAGGTGGGAAGGAACAGCGGTAGTTTCCTGCAGGTGAGCGGATAGCAAACCAGTCGTGTGCTGTACAGTCGCGTGGCCGAATAGTTAAAATCCTTTCACCACGACGAAACTTTTGCCGTTTTTGGCACTTTTGAGTAAAGTTGCTTTGACCTCGTTGCTGCGAATACTGTTGGACTTAGGGAAAAACAATCTATTACAAAGTTGTTCAGTATATAATTTTCTACAAATTGGTATTTTTTAATTTTTTGATGACGTCGTAGAATTTGTAATGACGTCATAATCAATACTTTATACTCTAGTTACGTGTTACTGGTAGCTTGTAGAAGATAGTAATGTATTACAAAGTTGTTCAAAGTGAAATTTCCTACAAAGTTACGGCTTTTATTTTTTGATGACGTCAACTAAGCGTGATGACGTCACACATGACTGACAAATATGGCGTTTCATCACCAGAATCACTGTCGGCCTCGATCATGCTGGCAGCCTGATCGGCGGTAAACTACCGCAAAGTTGCCATATTTCTTCTGAATATCAAATAATAATTGAATAACAAACAAAACAAAGGCGAAAAAATGAATAAATATCAATAGTAATTAGAAAAGGTCATATACACATATATCGTTAAAATATCGAATATGACTGGTGAAAGCGAAAACAAAGATGGCTACTGCTAGTTTTATTCTCACAGAAACTAGAGTAACAATTTTAACTCCCCAAAACCCAAAAAAGCGATGTTTTACTTAAAAGTTAAACTAGATACAAAAATTTCGAAGAAAAATGTTTGGAGCAATATTATTCAAAAATTTTAAATTTAAAGGTTGCTTTTTTATGCGTTATTTCGAAAGATCTATTCAAATGCTTTCCAAAAATATAAAAACTAGAAAAATCCCCCAAGAAACGACATGAATTGTGCATTTTTTTATCGGGGACACCTCCCGGTTACATATATGTAACCGTCGTGGTCTATAAAGGGCCGATTCATATACCAGGCTATACAGAAACAGACCAAGCGACGACCCCATCATGGATTCGAAACTTGGCTCGGTAAAACAAAACAGCTGTTTTGTCGCAATGTCAGCCAGGCTTAACCATATTTAACTTTTAATTAAAACGTGGATCTGAGGTCTTTTGAGAATCGTTAACAAACGTTGGAGAGTGTACTGCAGAATTCAAACAAAACACCAAGAAAAGCATTAAGCATTAATCAAAAGTTTGAAACTAGAGACGAAAATACAGTACAATACGCTTAGGTGCGTGGCAAATTACAATTAATGGCCCAAAGAAAGGCAGTTCATTACTGAAAACAGCGTTGATATTATAGATTTGTGAAATTTGCGTTGCTCTGTCCTGATGATAAAATTATAATGTTTTTTTTTCAGGGCAAAACGCGGTAGTTATAACACAGTTAATCACCAGAATACCCGGTGTTATTGCCTAATTGAGGAATACCTACCACCAACCAAAGATTTTTTCAAAATACCCTTTGCCCAGCCTGATTGTTCTTTAATCCATGACACAATAGGGCAGCGACTGGTTTCGATCTCACAACATTTTGGCTTATGACCTGCTGATTTAACCGACCTGACGATGGGAACTGTATTTCTATTTAGCGCATCAAAGCTGCGTCCAAACCGCGTCGGAAATGGGGACCTTATCTTAAGGAAGACCGAATTGGTATTTACGCCTTGGACCAACAGTCGGATCCTAGAATCGGCACAAGTGAAACTGATAACACGAGTTCTATGCTACTAAGCGGTATCGTGCAAGCATCCAGCTTCTCGTCAAACCACAAGCCGGAAAACGGAACTGGATCGATAAGCTGATATCTGATATTTACGCTATTGCTGCAATAAAATACTTAATACAGTAGAGTAGCTTACATACCAAGTGACATGCCAGTTAGATAGACCAATGTGCAAGGTTCCGAAATATTCCTGGTGGTAGCAATATTTGTAGAAAGCGTTGTAACTTTGTCAACGTTTAAACATTTGTGAGCGTACTTTAAGTTTGCGAATTTAAACAAATTATTTTGTTACAAGTACAGTATATTAATTGTGTACAATCTTGGGTAGTAGTTTAGTATTTTACAAAGAATTCAGTTAATTTCAACCAATATTCAAATTACCCGGATTTAGGCGCTTTCGATTAAAGACTTAACTTTGGTCGGTGAAGTGAATAAAGATTGACCAGCATGTACTATGCTGATTAGTCTTAATGGCTTTCTAATTTTTTCTTCATTTGTTATACATGAGAAAATTACTTTTTTGTCACGTAACAATACACTCACAAAAAATAAAGGTATGCGCCTCGGTTATCTTCTGCTGTTGAATGCCACAAAAATGCAAACGTCCAGGAACAGGCATAATATCAAGCTATCTTGATATGATCTTTTGTTGTGGCTAATGATATATTTTTTTGCACTTTTCCGTGTTCGCGTTAAATGATATGCCAATAAATATCAGTTGAATTAATCAAAGCAAGTGCAAGAATAAATAATCGGGTGGTAAAACTTGTAGACAATTAATAACACGCGAATATAACAGTGGGTACACCGTAGATTGATCATTAAATAATGCTGATTTTCACACTTACAACCACACAGAGAAAATTGAGTATACTGGCAGTATAACCAAGACTTGAGAATAAGATTGAATTACACAGTGTGCGCCGTTTCCTTAAAATTAACTCGAAATTCAACACCAAAACATACAGCAGGAATATTCAGTAAACATTTGTATCTTTGTGGAAAGAGCTTAAGATCCAGCAAACTCTATTTGCCACGTCGAAAGAAGAATGGGTACGAATCTTCTTAGAGAGGTAACGTGTTATTACTTTATATTTATTCAGAAGAATTTGCTTTGTATCTCCGTTAGTAAAATTTGCAAAAAACATAGGTGACAAACTCGTAAATTGACACATCATTCCTTTATTGAACTTATCTTTGTTTACTTAAGTTTTTATATTCTGTTGTTTTGGTTATACATCGCAAAAAATGTATTTTTCCTAATTATGCTATTTAGGTATTTCACTGTGGTAATTGACATATTAAATGTTAATCTATGCGCTTTCAGGAAAAGGTATATTTTGCCCATACCCGAGCGACTGGGCATTTTGTACACTTTATATCAGAAAAATACAAGTGTTAAAACTTTTAGGAACCCAGCCCTGGTTGTTATATAAAGGCCCGCTATGTTCTTACATTGATGGCCGCTCTGGGTTCGCTTAATGTATATTGCCTTCGAAACTCCATGAGCATTGCTATCCTATCTATGACCGGCATGCCGAATACGACATCTACTGCAAAGGGTCTCAATGCGACATTAGAGAATGGCGCTGTAATAACACATTGCACACAACTGCACCACAGCAATTCAACCGCGAAAGAAGTTGACCATTACAAGGTATTAATTCAAAAACCTTTTGTTTAAAAACGAACTGATAATGACTGACACAATATGGGTTCGAAACTTACTAACAAGGAACCTAAAAAATAAAATAAAATTGCAACATTCTCGAGGCTTTTATAAGGTGCCGGAAGTAGTCATAGTCAATTGTATGTTTTCGCCCTATCTTATGTGCAGTTGAGAAAAATATATTTTTTATGTTTATCCTCGTGTGAGGTCGTCTTTATTCCTGAATAATAAGTCAAAAAGCTACAAAATATAAATAAGCATGACACGTTTCATCAGAAAATGACGACAACCTAGCACAACTAACTGCTTAATTTTACACACGGTAGACATTGCACAAATATACCTAAATTTCACACGCGGTAGACCTTGCACAAATATAGGAAAATATGCTTAAGTTGTAAACATTGCAGCACTTAAAGAACCAGCATGGCAGTAGGATGGCTGAATTTATTATATTGTAGTTGATATGTTGGCGACATTGCCATCGTTCTTGTTCCATCAATCCTCTGCAAGGAAAGCCAACAAAATATCCAATTTGAGGACGGAATTAACTGCTTTTACCTTAGAACTGTCAGATATAAGCCCAGCTTGCTACCATTTAAGCTAATAAATTAATTTAAAGTGTACGATGGTAACGTCTTCGTTGCCGCTGTTGGGATACGGTCTTTGCTGCAAGTTAGCATCCTTTAGCCCAACTTGTGTGATACATTATCTCAGATGCATATAGGCAATAAATGTTCGGCCAGTTAATATTCATAGCTCTACACAATGTTGCAGAAAACACGCCGCTTGTCAGTTGTGTCATTGCTGGGTCGGGTATTTAGCGTGGGTTAGGCTACTTGTAATTACTACGTTTGAGCAATAACGGTAGCAATGTCCCTATCTTATTAAACATACTGTAATTGCTTTATAGTAGCACGACTGTAACCGCAAGTTAATCCGTTGGATTCCCATAACGCCTCTCGCGTTTCTAAATTCCTGGTGATAACGATACAACCCTACACGCTATATTACCTGTTTTCTTAAGGTCGGCGATTTCGATTGGTCTTTACTGCAGCAAGGTACGTTGTTGTCGTGTTATTTCTACGGTTATACCCTTTCAAACATCCCTGGTGCCTGGCTCGCCAAAAGGTTTGGAATCAAGTTAACTATCGGGCTGAGCTCTTTGCTGGCGTCGATTCTAACTTTACTGATTCCGATAACTGCTCATTTGAGTTTCGCGTGTCTGGTCGCTCTGAGAGTAACTATAGGACTTCTACAGGTTGGTGAATTATTTTTTTGGGTAACCTATATATAAATATATATTGGGGTCTAATTAATTCTGACCAAGAAGCGAACATTTTATTCTTCATTTTAGACTGTGTTTCTCTTCTTCTCTTCTTTTTGTTTCGGTTTACCAGTATAATATACTTAACCATTTGCATAAAGGTGGTGGGAAAAAATAATTGAGACATAACATATATCTTAGGGAGTAACTTTCCCAATTGTCATCGCTGCGATCGCAATTTGGTCCCCGCCGCATGAACGCGCACGGCACATAGCGGTTAGCCTCGTGGGAGTTGTATCTGGCAATCTGTACGTTTTCCCCTTGGTTGGGTTGATTATCAGTGCTTTTGGATGGGAGAGTGTATTTTATGTGACAGGCAAGTTATAATTTCTGACCAAGGGAAAGATAGGATGATTATATTGATCTTTCGGCATGGGAAATTGCAAGAACATGTGTATAGTTTGTCAGATTACATCGTGCTGTTAGTTTAGTTTTTGGTTTATTTATCTTTGGCCCAGTTTATACCACATAACCGCAATACATGCTAATCACGGCACGAGAACATGAAAATACGGCATTAAGTCGTATTAACAAACTTACTGCAGTCTATTAAATACAAAGACGCCATAGCATTAAACCACTGGGTTTAGGAACCTTTCGCTAACTGTCTTGCCCAGAGACTCGAACGATGAGCTACCGGCTAGTTTCGTTCACACTACCCATCGACTGGCTGTACGACACCCTGCCAGTGAGCTAACACCGGGAACGTCTTTTTAATATTGTTCGTGCTTTCCATGCAGGTGCTATTGGTTGCGTGTATTCTTTGGCTTGGATCCTCCTTATTCACAATTCTCCAAGCGAGCATCCTCGCATTTCGAAGGAAGAGAAGAAGTATATAACTGAAAGCCTCTCACAGGCGTGGAAAAAGCCAGTTAGTTCATATTTTAATGGTTACAATCTGAACTAAAACAGATACAAGTTATTTGTTATTACTTTATGGTTTGACACAATGGCCCCTACTAAAAAATCTGAAAACCTTTCATGCAAATTCATGCAGAAACTTCGGCTGTGGTCGGTGCCCTGGCGGAAGATTCTGACAAGCAAAGCTTATTGGTCAACGGTGGTTGCACACTTGGCAGAAAACTGGCAAATATCGTTTAATAGTGACTGGTTGCCAATGTATATTGGAAGAGTGCTCGGTTTTAGTATTAAAAACGTAAGTTTTATTTTGCCGACCTTAAATGAAACATAGTTTTAGTGTTACTGATACAAAGTGGGGCCGTATTGGACGCCGAAAGTCGAAAAATAGGTCCGACCGGTTAGCTCAGTCATTTGTGTCGAAAAGTAATGGGTTGTACTAAAACAGTAGATATTTTTCAATCTTACAAATACAACACAATGCAACTGCTTCTGTAACCCGACAGTGGGCACGTGTGGCGATTCGATTTTCCACGAAAATTGTCTCGCTGCGTGTTTCCATATTTGTTATTCACCATTTGATTAATATTTATTGCCGTTCACTTTCCTGTTTTGACAGCTCTTCCTTCGTTGCTAATCAATCTAACGCTTTGTGTGGCTCTTGCACAAGCATCTGTTTCTTGTTATGATTCCTATATTATCCTTAAATATTTCTATTAGAGGTGGACTAAAAAAGGCCATCGTCGGTTTGACCAATTATCTTAACTATCTTCCACCCTTACCCAACCTTACTAAGATACACCCTATGTACAGTTAAATATATTAGGTGATTTAAAATATATATATTACAAAATGTGTGATAAGAATATAAATTACATTGTCATCACCCTGCTTTCTTGTACACACCCTGCTTTCTTGTACAGTATTATTCCTTCTAGGTCGGGTTTTTGTCTTCTTTGCCATATGCATTATGTGCCTTCATGTTGGTATTGAGTGGATTTCTCTCCGACTTTTTGTTGACGAGAACTAAGCTTCGCACAACTACGATTCGAAAAGTAAGAGAAACAAGTTACACTATAGCTATTATAAGGAACGGTTTAGCATAGTCTTTTTTCCTATTTTTCACCGTGGTTTCTTTTTTTTCTAGGTATTTTCTACCGTGGGGTTTGGGTTTGCGTTCCTGTCCATGATAATATTACCCAACCTGGGATGTAACCCTTTGGTTGCTGTCGTCTTGTTTTGCACGTCTTATATGTTCATGAGCTGTAACTGTAAGTATGTGGTTGCTTATCAATGTATATAACATTATGAATATTTACGAACAATCCCGATTAGCTGGGTTGTTTAGTTTGTCGCCTTTCAGCCCCAGGGTTGCGAAACTAGCTAGCTAGTTGGCTGTGTCCTTGGGCAAAGCTTTTAACGGACTTTGCCTGAACCGGTGAAATGATGGGTTCTAACAAATTAAAGAAACGTCTAAATCATGCACAATGCATTGTAATAGCTCCGGTAACCCAACCTTAGGCGCGAGGGGATCTGCCGATTGCCTGTGTGTTTACGCCACTTGCGCTTTCCCATTCACGAAAATAAAAATGAATATCCTACCCTATCCTATCTTTTTTATAGATTCTGGATACCGAGTAGCGCTGATGGATATGTCTCCTTCATATTCTGGAATTGCGTACGCGATGTCAAACACTTTGACTTGCGCACAGGCCATGTATTTATCACAGATTATAGCAGCGATACTAAAAAATGGCGTAAGTGAATCATATAAGTTTAATTTTAGGCAGGTGGCGTAACACCTTTTATATCCCTTTATATCATCTGCAGGCGATTTCCAACTGGAAGATCGTATTTTACCTAATTGCTGGGATTTCGGCAGCTTCCCTCTCGGTATTTCTCATTTTCGGCACCAGTGAAGAACAGAATTGGGATCAATCAACCGAAACGGAAGATATTAAAAATAAGCAGAATCTAATTGTTAAGTCGGAAGAGATTAAAAATTCAAGAATGTGATTTTTAAATTAATTGAAGAAACTGAAACTCGGCAACGTATTTTTTCAGCAGCTATCGCGTAAATCCAGGTGATTAATGTGTTGAAACCGTTCAAGGTCCAGCGTTTCGATTATAAAAAATACACTGTAACAATATATTTCTAGCCAAATCCACCATTTGAATATACTACTGTTTGACCTAAGTTCTTGTCAGCCAGACTTTTATGACACTTCGCTCCTAGTTACTCAGTACACATAGGCCTATATATATAAGTGGTGTTTGTATATATA
>CH000082.1:21965-42874 GCA_000149265.1 Ciona savignyi | reverse complement strand
ATAATTTTGAGCGAATTCTGTTTTATTATCAGTAAAATACTAAATTCTATTAATGTGTTGTGCATGGACATCAATAAATCAATGACATGGCATGCTTATATTTTAAATTTGGGTTTCTTAACATTACTACATGTTATTGAACGTTGCGATTTCTATTGTTTAAAATTTGTTTGGGGGAAACACCCAAGTCATTTAATAAATTAGAGTATTAGACAGCGTCCAAAGTAATTGATAATCTTTTTTGTTTGTTTGTGGGATTATTATTCTGGTTGTATTCCAACACCTAAAAATACTAGCAAATTGTTTCTTTTCTAGCAATTGTTTTTCTGCTTAAACAGTCGCCAAAATCCGAACGTCGACGCTAGGTGATCTGACGATTGCCCGTGTGTTAACCCCCTTGGTTTTCCCATTCACGGGGATAAACATGAATATCCTATCCTATCCCTATCCTAGTCTGGTGGTTTAGTGTGGCGCCTTTTAGCAGAAAGGTTGCAGGTACAAAACTGGTCGCTAGCTAGTCGGTTGGGTCCTTGGGCAAGGCACTTAACGGACATTTCCTGAACCCAGCAGATTAATGGGTTCTAATAAATTAAAGGAATATGTGAATCATGCACGACACACTGCAATAGCTTCGGTAACCCGACGGTGGGCGCGAGGTCATCTGACGATTGCCCGTGTGTTAACCCTCTTGGTTTTCCCATTCACGGGAATAAACATGAAATCATATCCTCCTATCCTATCCTAAATAAAGTTGAACTGCACGTTGCCATTTACAGATGAGTTTTAGCGAACCTATAGCAATTTTGATATCATATTCGCTAAAACTGCATTTATTTCATTTAATCAACCCCAACTGTGTTCGTTCTGTAATCACCTTATGACGTCATTGACACTTATCACCTCGTCACGTCATTGACACTTAAAGCAGTTTGTTTTCCATCTACACTATTCGGTGGATTTGTTAAGCAACAAGGGTGGTAAATCCGACGGGTTCGTCTGGTGGTTTAGTGCGTTGCCTTTCAGCCGAAGGGTTGCAGCTTCGAAACTGGTCGCTAGCTAATGGGCTAAGTCCTTGGGCAAGGCACTTAACGGACATTGTCTAAACCTAGCGGAT
The DNA here is from genome assembly GCA_000149265.1 of Ciona savignyi. NCBI lineage: Eukaryota > Metazoa > Chordata > Ascidiacea > Phlebobranchia > Cionidae > Ciona > Ciona savignyi. Next base: position 41,760 of record CH000082.1, on the reverse strand, counting down.
TAATGGATTCTACTAAATTAAATGAAGATCTGAATCATACACAACACACTGCAATAGCTCCGGTAGTCCGACGGTGGGCGCAAGGTGATTCGACGATTGCCCGTGTGTTAACCCCCTTGGTTTTCCCATTGAAGGAAATAAACATAAATATCCTATCCTATCCTAGTCTATTTTTTAATGTTTGTTTGGTTGAAAGCAGTATGTGCGAGGCTGCGCGCCGGTGTTTTCGTTTAGCCGCGAAGCTTTGTAATAGTTTAGCAGAGCTTTAAACTTTAAATTTAAAAACAATCTAACACTTTATGTGGATAGGTTTTAAGTGACATCCCTTTTGTGAGGACAGTTTACACTGAAGAGATGAATAATTGCTTAAATGCCTTCTTTAAACGTAGATACATCTTTTTCAACACTAACAGATTAAAGGTTTATAAATTTGACTTTCGACATTTAATACAACAGAATTGTGTTTTTTTCTTTATTGACAACCCAATATACGACACAGTACACAAATAAATCTGGTACCTGTGAAAAAAATAAAATCAACATTTCCATATTTCTATTATTAAAAATCTGCCAGAACGTCATATATAGTTATTATTTTATCCCGGAACCGGAAGCGAAAGTTAATTATAAGATGAGGGGGATTGTGATCGTGTGCATACAGCCGAATTGCACAAGTGATTGTTGGGTGTAGGGTTATGATATTGGTTATGCAAGTTCAGTCGTGCAGAAACTAGAATCCGTATGGTCGGATCGACTGGGGTTGGCTGTCCTACACAGGGAATTTCACCGTTGATGGCCCCAAAGATGATCTTACACGAACATAAAATATTGATCGAAATACTTTTAAAATACGTTCTTTGCAAGTTTAATATTTAAAAATGCTTACTTGTTATGGGCTTAAAGCAGGCAAGCCTACTTTGTTTTACTCTTCGGTAAAATCTGAAGAGAAATATAAAACACCATTAGCGTGAGTCGAGCCGTTTTACTGAGTATTATTTGAGACCCTTCGGCCACACAACTTATTTTTACTATGTTATATTCAAAAAAGAATTCGAAAACTTGCATTCTTGATTTGTATTATATCATAGAAATTGCATCCAAAAATTGCTGGTAAAAATACAAGTTTCTTTAATCATTAATAAAAAAATATATAAAGTTTAAACATGTCTCACCTTTAAGTTGTCCCTCCACGTCTTCTACGCCATCATTGAAGTTGGCTGAATCGTCAATTTCACTTTCCTGGGCTTTCTCAGCTGCAAAGATGGATTTTAAGGGTGCTGTTTAGCGTTGTATGTCGTCACCACGCCGTATACATGAACTTAAATTGTTGCTTACAATAGTTCCTGCGCCTTCTCCAACAATGTCTACGCCTTCTCCGGTAAAATCTGCGTCTCCTACGCCAAAAAAGCAACGATTCCCCACTGTCGATGAGGAGCATTAGAGCCAACAGCACGGTGAGTAGCAAAAGCTTGTTCATCTGTAGGAAAAGCGGGTTAGCTTATATCTAAGTGGATTTACTATAAAGATGACTTACCTTGTACTTGTCGTTTCAAAGTGAATAAAACCATGTGTTTGCTTGCTTTATTTATAGCAAAATAATTTTCGGCCGAACTGTCAGGATTTTGAAATCTCTTCCTGTTATTTTTATTTCAAATTTAACTGGATTCGATTGTTTTTGGTAAACGCCCATTTGGACTTGATTGTATTCGGGGAACTTAAGTCAACGGCGGAAATCAATAGGCAGACTCTGCACCCGACATGCCATCCCAGTAAAGCGCTTCCTACCAAAGACCAGAATAACGAGAATAACGAAAAAGAAATTCGAACATAAAATGACTAGAACACCATTAAATTTGTAAAGCATTGGATTTATTGATTTTGTTAATGGTTAAAGTTTGTTATTAAGGTATATTTAAACATTAAATTAGGATAGGATATTTATGTTTATCCCCGTAAATGGAAAAACCAATAGGGTTAACACACGGGCAATCGTCAGATCACCTCGCGCCCACTGTCGGGTTGCCGGCAGGCCAGACGAAAAATCCGCTTTACGGCCAACATTCGGCCTATTTGTATTAAGTGCAAAATAAACTATTTAATTTAGCCAATTGGGATATTTATCTCTTTATTTATTCAAAAATTGTAAAATTTTAATTCCCTCCATATTTGTCGACACCCATTGTCAAAGTATCGTATAATACTATATAGGGAAAAAGCCTACCGGTTATTATTTTATTTCAAATACGTCATAATTCAGCTTTGTGATTTGGGAATGGGACAGTTGATATTAATTTATTTCCATATACTGTATATTTTGTTCCCTTTATTTCTACTGTATGGTAAAAGTAATATGACGCTTCGGCCCAAAACTTGACAATATGCTTAAACGGCCAAATTCGGCCAGATTTTTCCACACCAAACTATTTTTTTGCGTTCGGGACGATTTTGGTGAGGTCAAATTTCAGCAAAAAGGCCAAATGACAACCCTGGTTGTCGGAGCTATTGTAGTGTGTTGTGTATGATTAACACGTTCCTTCAATTTAGCAGAACCCATTAAGTCACTGGGTTTAGGCAATGTCTGTTAAGTGTCTAGACTCTAGATATACGATGATAGACTACGTATCCTTTACGACACCGGCGCAAGAAATCGCGAAAATCACCAATTTTTTAGGTTTTTATCCCATTGTACTACCGCTACACAGGTTAAAGAGGTTACGTTCCATGCCTTGTAGGTTGGTAAGCACTTAATGTACATCAAACTGAGGCTACAGCTGATCGACATTTGTGACGTCATACAGTAGCTTATGGGAACTCCTGATGTATTATGGGTAATTTTTTTCCTAGGAGAGAGTTGTTCATGCGGAACGACAAGTAACTTGTGGAAACACATGGTGTATTGTGGATTATATCTACCGGTATATATCTAGCGCGCTTCTGTATGAAGATTTTAAAACATTTCGAAATGTGATGGGTGCTAAACCAAATGCTGGGTATTCAGTGGTGTGCTTAGTCTATGCACTACACACACTATTTATTCTATGAAACTGCACACACTATTTGCGTAAAAACTAACTCTAAGCCTGAACCCCAACCCTAACGCTAATCTCTACCTGAACACCAATCCTAACCCAATCAGTCAACCACGGGGTTATTGTGCATTGGTATTAATATAATACCGGTATTTAATTTGCGGTAGCCTACCTCTAAATACTACAGGATCGCTTGGATTGCTTACTATACTTCGTAATTACAAAAGCTATAATATTAATGTTAGGGTTGGGGTTAAAGTTAGTTCTGGGGTTGAGATTAGTGTTAGGGACAGGGTGAGAATTACTTTCCATAGCAATCTAAGTGAATCAAGCGCTCCAAGCGATCCCGTAGTATTTAGAGGCACCCTTTAATTTGTGAATTTTCTGGATATTGATCAAGGAGATGCGGTTTTAAAATCATCTTTGACGATATACAGTTTGAAAAGAAGAGAATCGGCCTAAAAAAAGAAAAAAAGATTTAAAAAAATTACGCACAACACACCAGGAGTTCCGACAAGCGACTCAGTGACGTCACAAATGTCGATCAGCTGTAGCCTCAGTTTGATGTACATTAAGTGCTTACCTTGTAGGTTACCATCGTACCGAGATGCCGGAAAAGTTAAATTCATTCCATGCTTTAGATTGCAATTACGGCAACTACTGAAGTGTATTGTATGTGTTGGAAACTTGTTTTTTTTGTTTAACCAAATCGTGAAATATAAGCTGCTGCCAAGTGCCAGTGCAATGCGTGTGTGTATTTGTGAAAAGTAATCTCCGAAGTCATTAACGTTAACGGACGTACAGCATGTAAACTTAGTGGTTTATTCTACTTTACTGAAAGTGAAGGGTTGTCTCAATCACACATTAAAACACCTACTGATTCCTGTTCAATACACTGAGTTTAAACAACATCCGCCAAGTGTATTATTTATTGTCCAAGGTCACAAGTCTTGACCTCACAACTTTTGCTACGGTACCTCCAAATACTACAGGATCGCTTACTATACTTCGTAATTACAAAAGCCAAGATATTAATGTTAGGGTTGGGGTTAAAGTTAGTTCTGGGGTTGAGATTAGTGTTTGCATTGGGACAGGGTTAGAATTACTTTTCATAGGCCTAGCAATCTAAGTGATCCAAGCGCTCCCAGCGATCCTGTAGTATTTAGAGGCACCCCCTTTGCTAATGGTAGATGCGATACTATTAAACCAAACGATAAAATATTTATAGAAGTAAAAAAGTACACTCACATGTTAACTCACTTAACTTTCTATAGATGAAAATAAGGACTAGGTATTTAAGAAATTGGAAATGTTTTGCTCTTTCTGCTTAAAGTGCAGACCTTTCAGTCAATGCAAAGTAAGATTTCATATCCTGTTGATATACGCTAGAAAAAGACCATTAACAATTTATTCTTTATCTATTTTTGAATACATTTATGATAGTATTAAAGTTTCATGATGGATGCTTTCCATACTGGTTGTACAAATGTAAATTAACAGCCCAACCCGGCTAAAAGCTAATTAATTATTTTTAATGAATCCAATTTTAATAATTATAATTATTATATTGAATCCAATTTCAATAATTATAACTATTTAAGGCGGCAGCTCTTTCACAGTTTTGTGTAAAAGAGTTTTATGTTTTTCACAGTTTTATGTTTTTATAGATTGGCGAGAAGATATACAGTGCTTCATTGGCTGCAACTAGAGTCACCGAGAACAAGCACATCCCCCTAACACACCAACAACTTTTGTATACCCACTTGCACAATTACATTGGGAAAAGAAACTTTTCGAAATCATACACTTATTTTAATGACACTTCCAAAAATGATACCACTGCTGGAAACAATTCAGAGAGACCACCAGAGGAGCCTATGCCAATAAAAAAGAGACTTTTAATTGTTGGGGCAGTCTTAATAATATGGGGTGGTGTGTACTATCTTGCAACTGCTAAAAAGAAAAAGAGTAAGTTTTTTTATTTATAGCATTGTAAAAAATCACAAAACTTTTTTAAAATATTTATGTTTTATATAATTAGAATATATTCAAATGTGTGCACATGGTTGAGTGGCACTGGTTAACCCACGTTTTAAAAATCCTGATTCTAGTATAGAATCCTTTGTCTTGTGAATATTAAACTCTAACTTGCTTGGTCATGATTTTTACCCTTAATATCACTACACCAACCACAGGCTGTATTCCAGTATTTTATCACTGCATGAATAGAACATTTTTGTGATGCATTTTGATTTAAACAGAACGACTTCTGGAAAGAGAAACACAATTGAGCAAAACTGATATTGGGGCAGAAGATTACAACCTTATTGATCACAATGGTAGGAAATACAACTTGTTTCACATTTTTCAAGTATGGAAATATATATTATGCTTTAAAGGGGAACTGAAGTCAATTTTAAGAATATCTTAATAAATGGAAAAAAATACGCTGATTTCAAAAATCAAATCAGTTTCTTCCAATATTTTTTTGTTAAAGAGTTATGAGCAAATATGCATTTTATTTTATGTTAGGGGATTTCCCGTATTACGTCACTGACGTTGTTGAGATTTCGTGCCTATATGCATTGTATACAATCATGTGCCAGTTTAGAGGTGAATTAGTAACATAAGCGCCTGCAGGAGCGTTGTATTTTCGTTTTTTTATGGAGACTTAGCATAACACTTGTCATATAGCCTAACTGAACCAATGTACCCGCGTGACAGCTTACCTTAAGCGCGCTCATTCAGGCCTGCACGATCCTGGACCTAAGCTCCAGTATGGAAAGTACGGCAGCTGCACACTCGAGTTTTTTTTCCCTGCGTCTTTGCACACTTGGGTAATTTCACACACGCTCGCAAGATGGCAGTATAAACATCGTATAATTTTCAATAAACTTGTAAACCTACCTCTGGACCTCGGGTAATTTACTTTCCGTACATTTTTAGTTATGTAGATAGATATGTTAGCTGACGGACACGAAAGATTTAGGATAGAATAATATGTTTTTTAAGATTTTGGTAAAACAGTTATGAAAAGGAGATTGTGTGCACACTTGAAGTGTGCATTCTTGGACGTTTGCACACTGCACACTTAAATATTTGGCGTGTGCACACTCGAGATCTCGGCGAAAATTGACGTACTTTCCATACGGGCCTAAGCTGAATGCTGAGGTATACAGGTCTCGTATTTAAATGGCTTTAGAATAATAAGTCTTAGCAATTTATATCATAAATCATAGAAGTGAAGACAGAACAAGAAAACTAGAACAGGAGGCAGTAAACTGTAACTGCCAGTAATTTATACAAATAAACCAGCCATCGATCAAAGATCAGACTATATGGTGGGAACTGGGAACAGCCTATTTCTTTCATGATTGTTGCTTTTCAATATATAGCCATAATATGCAACGTAGACTAGCAGTGTTGTTATCAACCCCTAGGCTACAAACTGAGAGTGTGAGAGATTTGGTATACATATGCATAGAAGTTTTAACAAATTTCTTTTGTTTTCTTCATTTCTAGAGTAAATTTAAGTTAATGTTGTAACACTAAAATGGATGACAGTTTTCAGCATTCTGGCATGGATGAAAGAAGTTTTATTGTACACAATAAAACAACACAAATTTAGTCATGTGCGTTTGAACCAAGGAAAACGTCTGAAAGTATCTTTTAAGATGCAAGCCCCATAGAAGAAAATGTTTATTTAGAAACATTACCTATTGACATGACTTGGTGCCGTTGCAAAAACTGTATTCTTATGGACACACCGCAAGAATGTTTATGCTGCATGAATGTACATGCATTTGTGCACAAAATAATGCCAGACTTGACTTGCACTACTAAAAGCCCTTATTTTTCAATTATCTGCTTGGATAAAGAAGTTCTTGAAGTTGCACTTGATGGGTTGATCACTATGTTTAAAATCATAATCAGAAAAATTAAAAATTGTTGGAACTGTATTTTTCACCAAGTGGTTTGTTTTCATCATCTTGGCTACTCCATTGGAGTCAAATACAATTTTACTATGATAATCCTTGTCACAAATATGTACACTACACACTGCGGTTCTTTTTCCAGGTAGTTTAGAACGCTTGCATTGTTGTATCCATTGCTTCAACCGTTTTTTTTGTCGTTGTGAGGAAATCGATGGAAGAGCACAGGTGGATTGGAATTTCGTGTGCTGTAATATAAATTTGTACATCCTGGAGCAAAACAATATACTCCAATCACTCTTTCTTCCTTCTCAGTGGCTTAACTTTAGGCATTTTACAATATCTAATAAAAAGAACTAAATTAGAAATGTGGTATATTCTTATTAACTTATTTGGGTAGTTAAGTAAAGATCTATTATATATATTCTTCACTTACTTATCTGAGTGCTTGCTGTGTACTTATTGTCAGACTACACATCAGCTACTCAACTGTGGATTAACTGGTTTTTGCAATAAGTGGTATTCTCAACCAGTAGGCTAATGCTCAGTTTCAATAACAGCAGACATTAAATGCACCACATACACAACAGCAAAACATTATACAAACAGCCAAGGTAAACCATGAAAGAAATAGGCTTTTCCCACCGCATAGTCTAGCCTTTGCCTAATGGCTGGTTTATTTCTATAAATTGCTGGCAGTTACAGTTTAATGCATTCTGTTATAGTTTTCTTGTTCTGTTTTCACTTTTATTCTTTATGATATAAATTGCTAAGACTTATTATTCTAAAGTCATTTAAATACGAGACCTGTATACCTCAGCATTCAGCTTAGGTCCAGGACCGTGCAGGCCTTAATGACCGCGCTTAAAGTAAGCTGTCACCATGTACATTGGTTCAGTAAGGCTATATGACAAGTGTTATGCTAAGTCTCCATAATAAAAACGAAAATACAACGCTCCTGCAGGCGCTTATGTTACTAATTCACCTCTAAACTGACACATGATTGTATACAATGCATATAGGCACGAAATCTCAACAACGTCAGTGACGTAATACGGGAAATCCCCTAACATAAAATGAAATACATATTTGCTCATAACTCTTTAACCAAAAAATATTGGAAGAAACTGATTTGATTTTTGAAATCAGCGTATTTTTTTCCATTTATTAAGATATTCTTAAAATTGACTTCAGTTCCCCTTTAAATCATTGGCATAAAATGGATGGTTTGCTTAGGAGTGCAAAAGTGCGCCACTGTGAATGGTAAAATAAGCATGTCAGAAGGTTTTTTATTTAGTTTTAAAAGTTGATATGTTCAGCCAATTTTCATTTAACATTAAGAGTGCAGGGGTGCGATTTGGGGGGCAAGAATTTAATTTGCATCCATATTACCCTTTATATTAGGCCTTTGCATACATTTCAAAAATATTTCAGGAAAAGCAGTCAGTAAAAAAGACTTCCTCGGCAAATGGCTTCTTTTGTACTTTGGCTTCACCCACTGTCCTGATATCTGCCCAGAAGAGTTGGAAAAGATGGCGGATATTATTGATCTTGTTGGTGAGAACTTATTCTATCCTATGGTGGGAAAACATGGTATCCCGCCTGTACATAAATGGATGCAAATCTAAAAAACGATTTCTCCGCAATGCGTAATGGTAGAGACCTCAGCTATGGCTCATTCGATCAAGGAAACCCTATATTTTATTCTCTGTAATTTTCGTGGAGAAATATTAAAAATGCGAGGAGTGATAGCCTTTCTTTTTCAAGGCTTCGCCTCTTATTTCTATCGATTTTACACGAATTTACAAGTGACTAACTCAGCCAATAGGAGTCGCGTTAACTTGCGGAGAAGCTCTTTTTGTCAAGCAAGTCTTTCTTTACATTCTCTGTGAATTTCGTGCCGTTGAGAAAATAAGGAGAGCGTTGGTGACGTTTTCGCAGCAGGCGTTTATGCTTCGTGTTCACCAAAGCATGAATCCAGCTGGGCCTGCTGAGCGCACGATAAAGAAAAAGGCGGCGAGACTAGCTAGTTCAGTGTGCCCTGCTTTGAAGAATATTGGATATAGTATTTGTGTTTGTTTGCTTTTGTATGCCCTTTTTACACTTCCTTCACTGTTCTTATTTATACTTTTTACTATTTTAGTTTTACAAAACTAAAAACTTCAATGCGTTTTGGTTCAATTTTTCATAATATAGTTAGAATAAAAGGGAAAATTTCAATTAGGAATAGTAAAAAAAACTACTGAAGATACAAATACAGTTCAAATTTTCCTGAGTACAAAAACTATTAGACAATCTACATTCCAATTTTCATATCATTTGGGCATACCAATAATTAGTGAGTATTTCGTTTGTCAGTGCACCTCAAAATTTTCAAAGTCGAGCAGAATTTTCTTTACATAAAAAGTGGTGTTCACTAAAGTTTACATAATATATTCTTTATTGGAGGTAGATTCTAGGTGTGCGGTTTGTTTAAAAGAGGGATAAATTATCTTTCCAACCATACTAAATATTAAATCATAGCATAAATTTGAGAAAAACTGTGCTTATTTGAAAATGACCAAAAATTGTAAAAAACACTGCGGTACAGCATGTTTAAATTAATGCATTTGGCCAGGAGTGAAAGAGTTAATCTAGATTTACAAACAATCACAATTGTTAAATAACCGCTGTTAAATCTTAAATTATATACAATAGTCAAAGCTAAAAGGTGTTAAGATTGAAACCAGCCGTTGTGTCTTTTGGCAAGGCAGATGTTGCCTCAACCCAATGGTTTAAGTGTTAAACAAAAATGATCATTATTTGATTTGGTTTTGAATAAAATTATACAACACGATACAAAAATTCTCGATTTACCTTATCGATGACTATAAACGTCAGCTTTCAGTTAATGAGAAATATTGTAGACAATGACAAGAGCATTCCTGATCTTCTCCCATTGTTCCTCTCCGTGGACCCCGAGCGAGATACGCCAGCGGCGATCAAAGAATATGTTTCCGAGTTTCACCCAAAGATGGTTGGATTGACCGGAACACCCGAGGACATCAAACAGGCGTCCAAGGCTTTCAGAGTCTACTACAGTGCCGGTCCTAAGGATGAAGACAATGATTATATAGTAAGTGTAGCATACCAGCACAATTTGTTTATTTTCTTTAACAACATCTTGATTCACTGACCACAAAATGCTTATGACTCAAAAACAAGGTTTAATTAAAAATTGTAGAAAATCAGACATTTACTGGGCTTACAGTTTCTTTCGATTCGTTTTCTTTGTTTTACCGGCTCGGCTGTGGACATATAATGTGCTCGTTGCTAAGACCGTTTTTTGAAAATAATTCGGTTCGTATTGGTCGCATTTACCATACGTCCACACGACCGTACAGTTTTAGAAACTATGGACACAACCGACCAAAAAGCGGCTGATTTCGTACCCACAACCTTTCAGCTGACCAATTACTTAACCGACCATTCTTGCAGGTGGACCACACTATCGTGATGTACCTTATGAACCCAAAAGGCAATTTCGTGGACTACTACGGCTCACGTTCGGTGGCCACGAATGATATATACTCCGGTATCAAGCGAAATATGCAAAACTATGCCCGTCTGCACGGGTAAACGGATCGCTTAGTCGTAGTGCTTTGATCTGTAAATGCGAATTATACTATAATCACAAATATATAATTTTCAAAAAACATCTTGTAAGTATGCTTTTTTTGTTATGGAAAATACATCAGGGCAAAGCTAGCCAACTTACGTTAAGCAACATTTCGCAATTTTAATTTCGACATGAACTACTTGTCAATTTGATAACTTTTTAACACAAATTACAAAACAACGACTACTGCAGAGTAACCGTTTAATCTGGCACTTTTATTTTTTATTGTTTAAGGATTAAATATATTACAAAATTTTGGTAATATTTTTAGTAAGCTAGTAAATACGAAGCCAACAGTCATATAAATTGCTATATTTTTTACACAATGTATGTTAGTACTTGACGATTAAACATACTTATTGTAACCTAACAAAAATTAAAAAACGCATTTCTAATTATCAAGAGTTTGTAGTCTGCCAGTGGTTGGTTTCGATTCCTTAACCATTTAGCTGTTGGCCGACGGCGGACGCTCTAATCGTGTGAGTTGACTTTAAATTTTGTTTGTCCAGCTTAGTTTAGAATATGTAGGGCTCGTCACGTTTTTCCACAGAAATTTTTAGTTTATCGTATATGGATCGGTCGCATTAACCATTTGTCCACAAATTTGTTGTATAAATTATTATGGGTCGCATTTGGAAAAAATGGGACACATTGTTTTTGTCCGTTTTTTTTGTCAAAGGTTTGACTGTTAGACGATATGATCTAGATATGCAAAAACCAAAATTTTGGGTTATAAATCTTAGCTTTTTTGTGCATTGCGCTTGAACGGCTGCTCCAATTTTAATCAGATTTGGTGGAATGTAAGTGCATTAGCCACTGATTTAACACTTGGAAGTAATAAAAAATAAAGATAGGATTTTGTTCTCAAATCAGGATTGTGACAGACATGCCATGTCGCCTCGACATCTACAAAAAGGACTAATAGAATCGCAATGAAAATATGTTCTTTGTTGGACAACATGGTCTAGATATGCTGAAACCAAAATGTTGGGTTATAAATCCAGGGGAATTCCCATGGAACGTTAAAAACCAAAATGTTTTTTTTAATGCTTCTTTTGAGCATAGCGTTAGAACAGCTGCCCCAATTTTGATCAGATTTGGTGAATGTTAGTTCGGTAGCCGCCGTTGTACCAATGAGAAAAAATAAAATAAAATAGGCTACCTCAAAAGGATTTGTTCCTAAATCAAGATTATGACAGGTAAGCCATATCGCCACGACATTTCCAACAAGGTTTTGTTAAATCGAATTACAAATTCAATAATTGTTAGATAACATGAACCAGATATGTAAAAACAAAAGTTTATTTACTAAGACCAGGGGAATTCCCCGAAGCCATGAAAAACTAAATCAGACTGCTTTGGAATTTAGCTTCATTTTACTACAGCCCTTGACAAGAGCTTTTAACTTTAAACATTTTTGTGTTGAAATGTTTGTTTACAGTTGCTAAGACCCTTTTTGTATATAGTTCTTTATATTTATCAGTTGCAATAACTACACACGACCATACTAGTATTAAATCGTTTAATTGTTATCGAAAATACTTTATTTGTTTGCAAGTATCTGAACGCCACATGTAGGCTATATATCATGTTCTTTTAAAGCAGACTTTTTGTGTGTCAGTGTCGTTAGGTTTTGTCAAATATGTAATTCGCATTGCGGAAAAACCCGGGAGACTAATTATGTTTCTCTGTTTACATTAATTCGGCCCAAGTCACTGTTTGGCAGCTACCGCCGTCTTTTTCTTTAGTTATAGTAATGTAAATATTTCCAAATGTAAAACATTTCTGAGTAAATTATCCAACATTTATTGATCTTTAAATGGACAGTCAGTGTCAAGAGAAAATGAGAAAAAAAAGTCAACGAAAGTGTCAAAAGAAAAAAAGAGGAAAGAAATGTTTGGGATCAACGGTTAACAACGTTGTTGTTTGCAACATTTAGTTTTGTCTAGCGATGGCATAACTAATCGGGATGTGTTAACCAAGTATTAACCAACCGGAAGAGTCTCCGGCAGCATTAACTTCGCGTTAAAACTTGCTCTACGTTAACACATGATAAGGGTTGTCACTTAGAATGCGGCCATGAAAAAGTTTCTTGTATAGACCAAAGCTTTCCCATGAAAAACTGTAGTGTTATATCTTCAGCAGGTGATAATAACTGACATCTGAACATGGAAATTGCCACCGGATAATAAAACAATTGGTTTAAACTGACAGCTGGCGTAAATTTATTGATATCCGGTTTCCTTATATTTAATAGAAGTATGTGGACTATGAACCACTATGTTATTATTATACCAAATATGCCAATGTATAGTTAGTTATGTTCAAAATATTTTCACTGAATTCCCATATTACACCGAGGAATAAAAATTAGTTCAACTTGTATTTTGGAGGTAATACCAAATAGTGGAGAATCTGGTTACTGCAGCACTTTTAAAAGTAAACAAAACAATAAATCACAAGGATCATGCGCAAACCGCGTACTTTTTTCACCGAAACGCAAAGTAGAAAGGAAACCACCGGAAAATACACATAGATTAATCGCACGATGTCTTTGCAGCTCCACTAAACCGTAAAATTGGAAAGAAATCCCAGAATATATAAATCTAATCGCGCCAGTAAACAGAATATACGTTTTAATGATTGTTGTTTTTTTTATAACAGAGGAAATTGCAGTTAAGGCCGATGCACACTTAGAGCGATGCGGGCGACGGCGATAAAGTGAAAGCGATGGTGGGCGACAAATCATCGCTCAGGGCATTCACACTTGGAGCGATGAATCGCTTTCATCGCTATACTTTTTCTGGTACCCTGTCAGTTTTGGCGGGTAACGTGCGCATGTATTGTTAGCCTTGTAGTATTTTAGCAAATTTTATACCTAGACTTTAACGTAGATGAACCGGATGAAGATGATTTGTTATCATGCCTTTAGCACAAAGAAACCAGTTATACTGATACCTTTATTTGGTAAATGATAAGTGATTTTAATATAGGTTAATCTAATTATTTCTACAGAACTTAATCTTTATGTATTTAAAAGCTAACAAATGTTTAACTTGTCTTTAGAATCAGGAAGCATTGGATTAGGTCCATATTTCAAAACCTATCCAATATGAGGAGAATTTAACCTGACACAGAAGCTACACTTTATTGATGGAATAAGAACTTTATAATAACCAAGTCAACTTTCCAACAACTTTTGATAATTGGTCCCCATATAGAAAAGGAAGATACTAGAATGTAAAATGCAAAGACCAATTGTTGCTATGCCATAAAAGGTCGAACAATATGTGAAAGCTCCATGGTGTTTCTACAACTTCTTAAAAAGATGCCCTGCTGCTGAAAGACAATATTGCCCACCAAAGACAATATTGCCCATTAAATACTGAAGAACAGAATGCATAATAAACATATGTTATATATACACAAAATGCACAAAGTTATTACGCTAAAGTATTACAATTGAATTTTATTTGGAGCAAATAGGATGTAGAATTGCGACGATACTGATAATTAAAGTTTAGCAAATTTTTTTGTCAGCACTGCGGGAATCAACCTCTTTTGTTGTACCCGGTACACTACTAGCATAACACCTAAACAAAATAGTTGAGAAATAAACCAAATTCCGGTGTGTTAAAAGAAAGTACAGCAGTATTCCACTATGTATGCACAGCATTTAACAAACTTTTAAAATCAATATTTCTGCGAATACACAGTCGATTTGATTGTAATAAAAGAAACTGATGATTTATTTTTGTAGTTGTGGAGATTACCTTAATCTGGACAACTTTTTTGGACCTAAAAGGTATTACTATGCATGTATCAATTTAGTTACTATTCTTAGCAATTTTATCATACTATGTTGTGTTGGCTATTAAGCTCAACTTTGAGGCAACAAAATCACAGATTAGTAAATAGTTGTCTTGTCTTCAGCTTTTTTCCATTAAATGTGATAATAGCTGTCCATTTGAAGTTATGGCATCTTTAATAAAATCGAACCCCACTTTTTGTGAAGTAGTGTGCTGATTGGATCCTGCAATCTTCTTTTTTTGCACAGGAACCTTAGGTACAATTGGTTCATCATCTATAAACACTGTCATGTTATCATTGTCACATGATTCTAAAATTTTTACCAAGAATTAGAGCAGTGCTAATACCAAGATTCTAATAAAAAACTAAATGATGTTCTACAAAACACAGGGATTTTCATAAGTTAATATTCAAATAAATAGGTCTACAGGTCATATAAAACCTGAGTACCGGTAGGCAGTATTACCAAAACCGACACAATACTCTTATGACACCTTAAACTTAGACACATATTCCGACATCCTGAACCCAAAACTTGTATTTTAGACAAAGCTGGTATATCTCTACTGTCCACAAATATTAAAAAGTCAAGTTAATTTAAAGAAACTGTATTGTTATATACAGCACAATTCTTCTAGCATTAGTAGCCTAGAGTCAGCATTTAGAATCTGTTGCAGAAATATTTACCGATACCGTTAATAAATATTTTCCGATACCGGTACCTTGCTAAATTTTGTGCTATCTTTATATGAATGTAGAACACTTGTTGCTGTTGAAAATGTCTTAGCTTACTTTTTTGGACAAAGATGATCCAACAGGAATGACAAAATTTAATAATAAACTCACATTTCTTTGGATTGCATGCAGCAGAGCGACTTTTCAGTGTTGGTGGCACATTTATCTTTCCGGTAGCAAGTTCGGAGGGATTCCTATCTTATTTTTGCAGTTATGCACTAATGGAAACATAAATTAAAATTAACAACAAGGCAATCTAGCCTAAGCACATAAAACCTACTGTATTATTTAACTGTGACCTACCAGTCTAATCCATTTCAGCGATTTTGATCCAAATATTAGGTTTCAGTTTATCATTTTTCAGTTTACCCCTAGTACATAAGGTTCGCGAAACAATGGGTTGGCGATTACTTTCGAAAACCGTCAAAAGGGGGGTGTGCGTAAACAGCTCTTTTGCGAAAAATAAAGGAGATTAAGACTTAGTTTTTGGATATGTTTTAGCTGGATAAATTATCTTTAATTTATTATAAAAAATAATTATGTTTTCCTTTATTTAAGTAGTTACCTACACGATCGCATTTTGGTCATATTCGAAGGGATACTACTCAGCGTATGATTATTTAAACTATTTATTTTGTAGATGGTCGTATAGCAGGATTCTTCTTCTTTCTAATGATGCCAAGATTGTGTATGTAGACCTACTAGAAGTCAAGTTATGTTGTTGTATATACTCGCGGGGGAGAGTACACAAGGTTCGCGAAACAATGGGTTGGCGATTACTTTTGAAAACCGTCAAAAGGAGGGTGTGCGTAAACGGCTCTATTGCGAAAAGTAAAGAAGATTAAGACTTAAATATTGAATATGTTATAAATGAATAAATTATCTTTATTTCAATATAAAAATTAATTATATTTTCCTGCATTTAAGTAGTTACTTACACGATCGCATTTTGGTCATATTAGGAGATGTATTACTAAGCGAATGATTAATTTAAAGGTTTACTTTGTAGATAGTCGTAGAGCAGGACTCTTCTTCTTTCCAATGATGCCAAGATTATGTTTGTAGACCTACTACAAGTCAAGTTATGTAGTTTTATACTCGCGGGGGAGAGTACACAAGGTTCGCGAAACAATGGGTTGGCGATTACTTTCGAAAACCGTCAAAAGGAGGGTGTGCGTAAACGGCTCTATTGCGAAAAATAAAGGAGATTAAAACTTAGTTTTTGGATATGTTATAGCTGGATAAATTATCTCTATTTCAATATAAAAATTAATTATATTTTCCTGCATTTAAGTAGTTACTTACACGATCGCATTTTGGTCATATTGAGAGGTGTATTACTAAGCGAATGATTAATTTAAAGGTTTACTTTGTAGATAGTCGTAGAGCAGGACTCTTCTTCTTTCCAATGATGCCAAGATTATGTTTGTAGACCTACTACAAGTCAAGTTATGTAGTTTTATACACGCTGCGGGGAGAGTACACAAGGTTCGCGAAACAATGGGTTGGCGATTACTTTCGAAAACCGTCAAAAGGAGGGTGTGCGTAAACGGCTCTATTTAGAAAAATAAAGGAGATTAAAACTTAGTTTTTGGATATGTTATAGCTGGATAAATTATCTCTATTTCAATATAAAAATTAATTATATTTTCCTTTATTTAAGTAGTTACTTACACGATCGCATTTTGGTCATATTGAGAGGTGTATTACTAAGCAAATGATTAATTTAAAGGTTTACTTTGTAGATGGTCGTATAGCAGGATTCTTCTTCTTTCCAATAATACCAAGATTGTGTATGTAGACCCACTACAAATCAAGTTATGTAGTTTTATACACGTGGGGGATAGTACATAAGGTTCGCGAAACAGTGGGTTGGCGATTACTTTCGAAAACCGTCAAAAGGAGGGTGTGCGTAAACGGCTCTATTGCGAAAAGTAAAGGAGATTAAAACTTAAATTTTGAATATGTTATAAATGAATAAATTATCTCTATTTCAATATAAAAATTAATTATATTTTCCTTTATTTAAGTAATTAATTACACGATCGCTTTTTGGTAATATTGAGAGGTGTATTACTAAGCGAATGATTAATTTAAAGGTTTACGTTGGAGATAGTCGTATAGCAGGACTCTTCTTCTTTCCAAGGATGCCAAGATTGTGTTTGTAGACCTACTACAAGTCAAGTTATGTAGTTTTATACTTGCCGGGGAGAGTACACAAGGTTCGCGAAACAATGAGTTGGCGATTTCTTTCGAAAACCGTCAAAAGGAGGGTGTGCGTAAACGGCTCTATTGCGAAAAATAAAGGAGATTAAAACTTAGTTTTTGGATATGTTATAGCTGGATAAATTATCTTTATTTCAATATAAAAATTAATTATATTTTCCTGCATTTAAGTAGTTACTTACACGATCGCATTTTGGTCATATTGAGCAGGTGTATTACTAAGCGAATGATTAATTTAAAGGTTTACTTTGCAGATGGTCGTATAGCAGGATTCTTCTTCTTTCCAATGATGCCAAGATTGTGTATGTAGACCTACTACAAGTCAAGTTATGTAGTTTTATACTTGCCGGGGAGAGTACACAAGGTTCGCGAAACAATGAGTTGGCGATTTCTTTCGAAAACCGTCAAAAGGAGGGTGTGCGTAAACGGCTCTATTGCGAAAAATAAAGGAGATTAAAACTTAGTTTTTGGATATGTTATAGCTGGATAAATTATCTTTATTTCAATATAAAAATTAATTATATTTTCCTGCATTTAAGTAGTTACTTACACGATCGCATTTTGGTCATATTGAGAGGTGTATTACTAAGCGAATGATTAATTTAAAGGTTTACTTTGCAGATGGTCGTATAGCAGGATTCTTCTTCTTTCCAATGCTACCAAGATTGTGTATGTAGACCCACTACAAGTCAAGTTATGTAGTTTTATACACGTGGGGGATAGTACATAAGGTTCGCGAAACAATGGGTTGGCGATTTCTTTCGAAAACCGTCAAAAGGAGGGTGTGCGTAAAAAGCTGTATTGCGAAAAATTTAGAAGATTAAGACTTAGTTTTTGGATATGTCATAGCTGGATAATGCCTGCTTAATTCGATGTAAAAATAAATACTATATTCGTGCATTTAAATGGTTTATTATACGATCGCTTTTAGGTCATATTTGGAAGGGTAATACACAAAGCATGATGAGTATGGAGGTTTGCTTTGTGAATGGTCGTGTAGCAGGTTTCTTCTTCTTTCCAATGGTGCAAAAATTTTGTAAATAGCTCAACTACAAGCGGATTTATAGCGTTTTATATGAACACCGATACTGTTTGGTAGTGGTTTATCATAAAAGGTAAAACCCCGAAACGTCATTGCCTTTTTCCTCTCTCTCGTTTCTTCGCTTCAATCTGAGCTGTACGGAGCATCATATACTAGCCCCCATTTCTGTAACAAACTAAAACCGAGTAGTTTTGTATCAATTTAATTAAAATTTTGCTGAAATCTAACTTCTCCGTGCTGGTATATTCCGAAATGTCCCAAGTTTTCTTCTGGATTCATTTTTTGCACGCGCGAAATTTTTTAAGATTTCCCGCCAAACCTCGGCGATGAGAGCGATGCGAGCGATGGATTAGAACAAGTTTCTACTCGGGCGATAGCGGGCGATAGCCCGGCGATACAGGACGTGACGTCAAAGTAATCGCTCGCATCGCTCTCATCGCTTGCCATCGCCGTAAGTGTGCATCGGCCTTTAGACAGCTGTATAGCAATTTCCGTCTAGTCGATCTTCTGTGTTTCCAGTTTTTCTGCAATGTTTTTGTAAGTGCTTTGTCGACGGACGTAAGCTTTCAGAAATGGTTAGGACAAAAATAGAAGCAAGAATATAGAGAGATGTCGACATTTTTAACCATCACACCAATGTGTTAAATAGTGCAAATAGAATACGTGAACCCTGTTACTGCTTTGACTTGAGGTTTAAAAGCATATTAATGTATGCCGAGTATCAGAATATTTAACTGGTTTTAGAAGGAAGGAAGAAACGAAATGTGGTACCCCGTTTAATTTGGCCGTGTGCATGATAACGGTTTAATTATTTTTATAGGCACTGCTTGATTAGTGATAATAAGAAAGTGAAAACACATCTAAACGAAGCAAATAGAAATCAAGGATAAAAAATCGGCCCAAGGAAAACGTTCTTACGAAGCGGTCCAAATCTCTTTAAAATGAATGAAACTTTAAAAGAGGTAAGAACTTACGTTTGCGGCCGAGTTAGAACCACTGACTCATTTAGGGAAAACTAAAGCTATAGTTGTTACCAAGGCAGGTTTTTACCAAGAAAATGTTTCAACGTTCATTTTCGTTAAGAGCTGAGTCAGGAATAGGTAGTTATTATGGGCAACCCACAAACTGATTCAGATGTTATTGACTGTTTAGCATAGGAATATATGCTTTGTAACATTCCTTTCCGCATATACGATCGTGTGGTCAAAATATAAAAGCAACGGATACATATACAGATTTGAATATTATTAACAATCTTAATAACGATCATCGAAACCTAGTCCCCTAAACCACACAAATAATCCCATTTCCAGTGGGCTCGGTTATGAATTTGTAAAGTTAGATTACGTCAAAAGAAGTAAAC
>CH000082.1:8181-21865 GCA_000149265.1 Ciona savignyi | reverse complement strand
TCTAAATGTGGCGATAAGAAATTGCTGCAATTAAATAGCAAATATTGCAAAATCCTCCGGATTCTAATATTAAAAACGTATGCGTTCCTTTAGTTTTAAAAACAGAGGTTATTGTAGATTAGTATGCATTTTTGTGTTTTACTGGTTTCGCGTACACACCATTTAGCATTGCCCGTTTAAAAAGTTGAACAATTGAATGATTTGTTTACCATGCAATGCTTCGTCGATTGCCGTTACCGCAAGCTCGCCCTACTTCTCACACATGGGTACCGGGCATGAGCGATTGTTATTTGCAAACTCCCATATTTATTAAATCTATCAATCATGCTGATAATGCTATTTTCTCAATTAAATACATATATATAAACCGGAATCGGGCCATTGCCACAATGCTCATTGCAAATTCGCTTAGTAGAGTGTTATTGTTATACTCTGTTCTCTTTTAAATGATCCAACAGCCGTATGACTAAAATACCGCGCCGTACATTATCACTTATTATTTCGTTCTTCAGAAACAAACTTCAAGATGCTACATCAAGGCCCGGTATGTCGTGGCATTGATGGCCGCGCTCGGTTCAACCAATCTTTATTCCCTTCGGAACTCCCTCAATATCGCGATAATATCGATGGTTGGCGTCAACAACTCCTCTCCAGGGCGAATGGCACCGAACTACACTGGGGAGCAACCGTGTGGGAACGTTGTTTATAACACCACAACTCACAGCGATGCAAGACAAGTTTTGGTACATCTATGAATTGATTACGGGTTCATTTTGTAAAAAATAAGAAACATATTGTTTAAGTCCGTTTTTTCTATTATTTCGTCAAACGCTTTGACCGGGCGATTTTGTCCGTCCATTTAGGCCTATCTAGAGGTAGAATGAGTTATCAAATGAAAATAAAACTTTTAGATATGGTAACTTAACAACCTTTATATAACTTTACCTCTAACTTTGATTGTAGGGAGTTCCCTATTATTTCCCATAGATCATATTAATTACCTGAACCAAAGATATTAAAAAAGTAATTCTTTTTTTAATTACGTAGGTAATACCCCAAATTTTGTAAGTTTTTTTTACCACAATCATGACAGGTGTGTCTTGTCGATCCGAAATGGTAACGTTTAAATATGGTAGATAACATAATCTATATATTCCAGTTCTCAAAATTGGGAATTTTACACTAGAGGATTTCCCTAGACTGGTGAAATACTTTTTTAGCATTTTTTCATCGTGATCATAGCGACCAACTGAATTTTATATACCATACCCTAATTTAAATTAATTGTGTATGTCGTTAGTCCACTTAACAAAGATGTTAAAAAGGTACTCATTTTTTACTTACTTTGCTTAATACCCTTACAGTATAAAAGGATTTTTCAGATTAGCTTGAAACTTTTAGATGTGGTAGATAGCAATATAGCATGACTTAGTTATGCCTGAACTGAACCTAAATGCTAAATACATTCAATCTGCGTTCATTGTATATTAACCGGAGAATGTAATTAATTTTGTGCATAGTCGACACCCGTGGCTCTAGTGCTTTTTCTTTCTTCATGATATAAACCGTTATAAGCATTATTTTGATTATAGTCGCATTTCAGTGATGTGTAATGTGTTAGAATACGTGAAATGTGTTAGAATATGTGTACAAATCAAACATGTTAATTTGTTAAACACACAGAAACAAAATAATGAGAGACAAACTAATTGCCTAATGTTAAGTAGCCTAAACAATAACAGGAAAGGTTTATTTAAAAAACAATCGAAACACTTTTACATTTGAAACCATAATTATGTACAGCTGTGAATACAAGTGATGTGTGTTACCCGATGGAAAAACAGTTAAACTAGCAGCAATATATAGATTAAAGGGAGAAGACTGAACAATGTTTAACCTTTAACATTATTTCTTTTTTTATTGCACATGGATGATAAGCTTGATTTGGAATCTAAGGGGCCCATCAGCTTATGCTTGTAGAAACAATTAAGTAACAATTAAGCGCACAGCAAGTAATTTGGTCACTCTCATTGTATCATAAATCAAAGAAATTGAATTGCTTCCACATACGCTACTATATTCTTCTATTTTCCGCTGTGTTTTTATAAGACGATAAGTGGATAAAGGAAATAATAATTAATTAGGTTTGGGTCTAAGAAAAGCCTTATTTAGAGCCCATTAAGGGTTCGAAAGTGAGCTCGATAAAAATCTTCATTGAACCAGCATCTCACCATAAATACTCACAGGAAGGCGACTTCGACTGGTCGTTGGCACAACAAGGTATATTACTATCATGCTACTACTACGGCTACACATTGTCAAATGTCCCTGGTGCATGGTTTGCGAGGGTTTTCGGGATCAGACTGACCTTTGGCATTACTTCGTTGCTCGCATCCATTTTAACACTCCTTATCCCAATTACCGCTCATGTCAGCTTTATTCTACTGGTTGTATTGAGAGTGACGATTGGCCTTCTACAGGTTTGTAAGATTTTATTTTACCAGGTCTTTAGTCGGACCGATTAGTCTGGGAGTATAGTGAATCACCTTTCAGTCGAAGGGTTGCAGGTTCGAAACTGGTCACTAGCTAGTCGGTTGTGTCCAAGGCACTTAATGGGCATTACATGAACCCAGCTGATTAATGGGTTCTACTAAAGGACTGTGTAAATCATACACAACACATAGTTATAGCTCTGGTAACTCGACGGCGGGTGCGAGGTTATATGACGATTGCCTGTGTGTTAACCATGTTGGTTTTTTCCATTCACAGGGATAAACATGAATATCTTATCCTGTCTTGCTTCGAACACAGCTAACTAGGTCCATGTTAATATACTGCCTATATACATGCTAACCTTTCAGCCTTGTACCCACACACAAGTAGGTTACGCATAAACTCAATATTTAATATAAGCGGCAATGTCGGTAATGGGCAACCGTGCTGGGTCCGCTAATAATTTTTTTGTATAATTTATATATATAAGTCAGCAGCCGTAACTATTGATCCACACACTAGGGTGTTACTCTACCTCTTATCGTGTATACAACTGGGATCTGGGCACCTCCTCTTGAAAGAAGTCGTCTTCTTGCTATAAGTTTCGCAGGTGTGTCATCCGGAAATGTCATCGTATTCCCGATCGCTGGTTTGATCACCAGCTCTTTGGGCTGGGAGGCAGTCTTCTATATCACAGGTACTAGGCTCCTAAACTTTTATGGCTGCATAAACAGGCCGAATATTGTGCTTGTTTGTTTTTTGAGTGGTCCTTCAGCAAACTGGTCAGGTAGTAAAAAAAATTAGAAGTTTTAGTGGAAAATATGTTAAAATCCTGAAGGTTTTGAAAGGTCAACATGTAGGATTTAAAATACTTATTCATGCTTGATATTGGTAAAACACAGTGGGCATTATAACACAGGAATTTGTTACAATACCAAATGCAAAAACAGCTGGGATCTATCTAAATAGCTACGTGATTTAGTGCTTCGCCTTTCAGCCAAAAGAGTTGCATGCTCGAAACGGTTGCTAGCTGGTTGGTTGTGTCCTTGGGCAGGGGACTTTAACATTGCCTGAAACTACTAGATTTAATGGGCTCCACCAAAATTATAGAAATTTGTCAAAAATATACAACCGAAATTGCCCTGGTGACCCTACAGTGGCCGCAAGGTAATCTGACGATTACTTAAGTACAAATGCATCCTTATTTAAACGCGAAGTAATATAATGATTGCCCTTATGATAGCCCACCTTGCATTTTTACATTCACAGGGATAAACATAAATATTCTATCTTATCCTTTT
The DNA here is from genome assembly GCA_000149265.1 of Ciona savignyi. Taxonomy (NCBI): domain Eukaryota; kingdom Metazoa; phylum Chordata; class Ascidiacea; order Phlebobranchia; family Cionidae; genus Ciona; species Ciona savignyi. The sequence continues at coordinate 18,071 of CH000082.1, read as the reverse complement.
GTGGATCCTGCCGTACATTAAAAGTTGCAATAAACTTTCTGCAATAAAAAGTAATAATTCCATCGTTGTTTTAACACATTAGGTGCCGTTGGTTGCGCTTGGTCGTTGGGTTGGTATTTTCTAATCCGCGACTCACCTGAAGACCACCCCACAATATCCCAGGAAGAAAGGGAATACATAACGGTATCTATATCAGGAGAGAATGCTAAGGTAAGATATTCAACATGTAAATTATTTGGTGATTTATATCGACATTACGTCTATTTTTATATTTTATATAATATTTTTTAACATCTTTTTCACTGTTCTTCGTTTTGCCTTTTCCTAGTCCTGTTGTTCAATTTTTAACAACAGATCATCCACTTGAAACACAATTAAAAACGACTTAATGTTAAACCGATGCAAACAATATCTTGCAAAAGCTTAGTTAACCTTCATCAAGGCTTATAATGCTGGGGGTTGTAAGCTGTATTGTATAGGCAAAAAAACTCAAGCCAAAATACAACTTTTCACATTGGTACATTTCGGAATATATCATTTAGGATGGATTTACATCAAAACAACAAAAACGTTTTTGGCATGTCGGTTTAATATTTTTAAACATTACGCACTGTCTCTCATGCGCTGATTTACACTAGGTTTTTCAGAAATAGTAAGTGTGCTATTTTTTCTGGCATGTTTTTTTTTTTCGCATGAGTTTAATGTAATGCAATATCAGCCTAGCAATTGTTTTCTTGTTAATATGTAGCACAGGTAACATAAATATGTAATACGAAGATATTCTAAAATAAATACACTAAACTTAAGTAAACTGCAATTATTCCAAGACCGATTTAATTAATTTCTAACCCGCAAACCCGACGGTGGGCACAAGGTGATCTGACGATTTTTTACGGAGATAAACATGATTATCCTATCCTTTCTTATTCTGTTGTACTTAAATAGACTAGGCCTAATAAATACATGCATAAAATGTGTCCCATATTTCAAAAGTTTTTTTTGCTTCAAACTAATATCACATTCATACATCAATTTTGTGCTGTGCAGTAAAGTGTTGATGTTTATTGAGTTATATTCATATTTTATTTATCATGCTCATTGGTACATCAACAGCACTAAATATTCAAAATACGTTTATATTTTTCCTCTGAATCATCCTCAATTTTGCCATTATTGTAGTTTCCTGCAAACTGTAATCGAACACCAGTGTCGTTGTTTAATTTGACGAGACTAAACAAATACATTTACCGTACATATTCTAAGCTGTTGTTTGTCGAAGTGCAAAATATTGGAACCACTATAAATTACTATGCCATACTTCTAAATGTCAATATAAAATTGCTATACCTTTAGATTTATTTTTATGTATAGTTATAGTTAAAATTGTAACTCCATACTTAGACAAAAAGGACAAACCGAAAAGTTTTATTGATGTGAATCCACTAGAACGAAAAACATTCTTGAACAAAAAACGTTATCGTTCTAGTGGCGCTTAAAAATAAAACATTTTTGTCAGACACATAACAAAATGTATTTATGGTGTAACTGCAACCTTAATTCAAAACTAAATAAAGCAACATCTAAAACGTCTCCAAAGTATTATTTTTGCTTTCTTACAGACCAATTAATTCAAAATTCACAAAACACGTGTTTCAGACCGAGGCACAAGAGCCAATGCCCTGGAGGAAAATCTTAACTTCCAAGCCGTACTGGGCGGTGGTGTGCAATCATGTGACAGAGAACTGGGCGACTTTCATCACGGTTGCGTGGGTGCCGACCTACATTGTCCGTGTTCTGCATTTCAACATCAAATCGGTTCGTATCTTTAGCGCTAAAGTTTTATTAGAGTCATCTTAAATTTCAGGCCGAGTCATGGTCAGCTCAAGTTTTTTTAGATTTCTTTTTTTAATTTATCTGGTCAAAAAGTTTGGTCGGTTTGTACGTCGACTTTCAGTAAAAGCTTGTATGATTGAAACTGATCGCTAGCTGGTCGTTTTTGTTCTTGTGCAAGTCACTTAGTGAACATCTTGTTACCAAACTAAAAAAATGTCTTAATCATACACAAAACGCTGCAATAACTTGACAGTGGGCGCAAGGCAATACAAGAATTACCTATATATAAACAGCCTGTGCGTTTTTTCCGTTTACAAAGATAAAACATAAATACTTTTTTATTTTTGTTACAATTTTTAACTCTTTCTGTCCCAACTCGCCATATATCGCGAGTTGGTGGGAAAACATGGTATCCCGCGTTGCACATAAATGGGTGCAAATCTAAAAAACGATTTCTCCGCAATCCGTAATGGTAGAGACCTCAGCTATGGCTCATTCGATCAAGGAAACCCTCTAATTTATTCTCTGTAATTTTCGTAAAGAAATATTAAAAATGCGAGGAGTAATAGCCTTTCTTTTTCAAGGCTTCGCCTCTTATTTCTATCGATTTTACACGAATTTACACGTGACTAACTCAGCCAATAGGAGTCGTGTTAACTTGCGGAGAATCTCTTTTTGTCAAGCAAGTCTTTCTTTACATTCTCTGTAAATTTCGTCCCGTTGAGATAAGAGGGAGAGCGTTGGTGACGTTTTCGCTACAAGCGGTAAGCGTTGTGTTCACCAAAGCATTAACCCAGCTGGGCGTGCTGAGCGCACGATAAAGAAAAAGGCGGCGAGACTAGTTGTGTGTGCCCTGCTTTGATGAATATCATACAATTCGAGAATATTGGAAATAGTATTTGTGTTTGTTTGCTTTTGTATGCCCTTTTTACACTTCCTTCACTATTCTTTTTTATACTTTTCACCGTTTTAAGTCTACAAAACTTCAATGCATTTTGGTTCATTTTTTCATAATATAGTTAGAATAAAGGGAAATTTCAATTAGGAATAGTAAAAAAACTACTAAAGATAAAAATACAGTTCAAATTTTCCTGAGTACAAAAACTATTAGACAGTCTACATTCCAATTTTCATATCATTTGGGCATACCAATAATTGGTGAGTATTTCGTTTGTCAGTGCACCTCAAATTTTTCAAAGTCGAGCAGAATTTTTTTTACATATAAAGTGGTGTTCACTAAAATTACATACATAATATATTTTTTATTGGAGGTAGATTCTAGGTATGTGGCTTGTTTAAAAGAGGGGTAAATTTACTTTTCAACCATAGTAAATATTAAATCATAGCATAAACTTTTGAAAAACTGTGCTAATTTGAAAATGACTAAAAATTGTAAAAAAACACTGCGGGACAGCATGTTTGAATTAATGCATTTACCCGGGAGTGAAAGAGTTAATATTTTCAAAAGTCACACAAATGCCTGTAAAAAAACCCTGTAAACTTGTTTTATTTATTTTTATGTTATGTCTTCCCTGTTATTAATCAAACTTCCACCAACAGGCCGGTATACTGTCTTCTCTGCCATATGGTTTGAATGTATTGCTTCTTCTGGTGGGTGGGTTCGCTGCCGATTTTATGTTGGTGAGGAAATGGCTAAGCAGGACAAAATTGCGAAAGGTGAATTAAAAATATGGTATAAAATCGCTGCATCTAAACTGGAGAGGTTGACCGACTGTATGGTGCAACAGTATACTTTTTAAAACCGGAGCTAACAACAAGCTCATTACAAGTTGAAAACAATTGGCAGCTGTCATATTTGTGTCATATATTATCTCTATATTTTGAATCATATTTGACCTCTACTTTGGTCCACACAGATATCGTAATTTAACATAAACGCACCACCTGTGATATCTGTTGCATCTCAAGCTTGTGAATGTGATCTCAGGATAATAGACTTATTTTTCCTCCTGTATGCCAAATTAAATTGAATTTAAATTAAGTACAAAACTCTCCATACCATCATAATGTTACTGTCTACAGCTTTTCTCATTCATCGCTCAAATCATCCCGATTCTGTCCCTCATAATGTTACCGTCATTCGGATGTGATGTGTGGATGACGGTGGCCCTACTCTGCACATATTACATGTTCTTTGCCCTGAACTGTGAGTTAGTCCTGCGTTCTCTACCTCACTGTAAAACATATAATGTAGCATTTAATCATCAGTATAAAGTAAAAAAATCACCAAAAAGTGACCTGGACTGAGGGATTTTTCAAATCATTTATGAAATTGATTCAAAATATCCCGATCGCACAACTGAGTTGGTTGTATCTGTGGCCAAGTGACTTAGCAGACATCACCTCAAAACCCAATATCTATGTGAAAACCTGCTAAAATATAGTTCTGAACGCCAGCATACATCTATAGATCCTGGTTACCGCTCTTCAATGGTGGACATGGCACCAAAATACGGAGGCATCATGTACTCGTTTTCCAACACTCTGGCTTGCTGTATATCTCTAGCAGCACCACAAATGGTTGGAGTTATATTGGGTGATGGGGTAGGTTGAATGTTAGATCTGTCTTTTTTGACAAAAATAATCAGGGTGCATTTTTTTAAATGAACACCACATAACACCAACCGTAGTTGGTCCTTGTTACATTGAAATCACTCCATCATGAGTATACACTGGGGAGTAATATTATAAATGAGGCTATTAGACGTAACAATGCCTATTGTTATCGTTGTTGCGCAATATTTATACCTCGTGTAAGATTTTGGGCCTTTAAAAGATTTGGGAGTTTTTGAAGTGACTGGTTGCAGTATTTTCATAGTTAAATTGGGCCAGGTGTTTTTTAATAATAATTTCTCCGTTATGTATAGAAGTGAAGTTCATGAGTTAGTTAGTCTACTGTGTAAAATATTTAAAAACCGCAAATTTTAGTAATATCCTAACGAAAAAGAGGAATACAAGTTTTGGAGTTGGAATAACGTCTTGATATTGCTGGAGTTGCGCGTTTTGTGCTACTTCTGGTCTAGTAGGCACCGAGAAAAGACGCAACAGTCCTTTTAGTACAGCATTTGTCTTTTTTGTGAATAATAACCCCCGGGAAAATTGCCATATATCTAACGCTTCCCAGACATAAATCAAGTCGGGAACATGCTTAGTGTATGTTGTTTGCATCATCGGTTATCAGATCTGAAATTTAAATAAACTTAATTCTAACAATCTTTTAGTGTAAATTTCAATACAGTTCTCACTTCCCCACCAACTATAAGCACATCCCTAAGCGAGTTAGGTTCGGGGTTCAGTAAGATATTTAACATGAAAATTGTCTATCTGCAGGCTTTATCAAACTGGAGGGCTGTGTTCTATTCAACCGCAGCCGTCACAGCATTCGGTTTAGCTGTTTATCTCATCTTCGGCACAAGCGATGAAGAAACTTGGTCCAGGAGCACAAATGCTGAGAATTCAAGCTCCAATGAAACAGAAAAAATTAAAGTCCATGAGGAAAGCGGAAACAAACTCGAAAACCAAATCTTAATATAAAGTGGATAAAAAATCAGTGTTTTTTATAATGTGCTGAAACGTTAATAACCAGATGCAGTTTTCCAATATGTTGTGATCGTTTAAGCTTGCTGGTCATGTGGATGATCATTACTGCAATGTTCTGGCAAAACTATTCCATAAAATTCCTAAAAACTGCCATAAATCCTGTATATTCATTTCCTTATTCGAGATCTTTATTCATATTCTCTCTTTTGTTTGGTCGAAATAAACAGCTGACAGATTGCACAAGTTTTAATCAAGTTATAAAATCGGTTCAAATCAAAAAAGTTGGATATATAGGGGGAAAATATGGAACAAGTGAATTTGCCGGCATGCAATATTTGCTACACACAAGTGCACTGGAGCTAACAGCGAATCGCATAGTGCATTGGAAAGGTATGTACAAGCTGCTAATAAACATTACAGGCACAGTGTCAAGTGTGTGCCGAGAATGAGAATTTCCCGGCGAAGCCACATGTCAAGAAATGTTGTTGTTGTTGTGTTATACCAAAGTTTAAGGATCAAAGAATTAGGCACAATGACAGTCTTTTACTACCACGTGTCTATAGTTGGGTTGACGAAGTGCGTAGTACTTTACAAGGTCTCTTTTTACGAAAGACTCAATAAATTAAACTTAGATTCCCGACACAGAATAAATACTTTAAGAGCGGTAACAAATAAATACAAAAAATTGCGAAAACGCCGGAACAACAGACTTCAAGATATACTGGATCTGAGCTTGTACCAGGCAGTGCTCTCAGTTTGCAGATCAAGCGTCGATAAGTCGAACATCGTCTCTCCCATGAACTCATTCTCTTGCAAGCTCTCGTAGTTCCAGACTGCGGCGTGGAGGCGTTTCTGCTGGATCTCCTCCAACGGCATGTTATACACGAGCTGGGAAGTAGATGTTTTTACATAGCAGGAAAAATTAGTTGGTTTGGTCAGGTGGTAATGCTTCAACCCTCAGTCAAAAGATAGGATAGGATATTCATGTTTATCCCAGTGATTTGTAAAACCAAGGGGGTTAACACACGGGAAATCGTCATATCACCTCGCGCCCAACATCAAGTTACCGGAGCTATTGCAGTGTGTTGTGTATGATTAAGACGTTCCTTTAATTTAGTAGAACCCATTAGTGCATTTGGGGTTTAGGCAATGTGCGTTAAGTGCCTTGCCCAATGACACAACTGACTAGCTTTCGAACCTGCAACCTTCGATTGAAAGGCGTCACACTAACCCACCAGACTCATTGGTCTAACTAAGAGTTGGATCGAAACCAGATGAATGCTGATCAGTTACCCTGGCCTTTTCAGAACACAGTGACTAATGGTTCAAACTGCGCTTCTAGTTGTGATGAAAAAGACACATTGTAATAGTTCCAGTAACTCGACTGTGAACAAGTTAGTCCAAAAATTACCCTTAGCATAGTGACTATCGTTGTCCCCTCTCTAGGGTTAAACACTGGTTGTATCACTCAATACATCATGCTCCGAAATAGTTACCATTTCATTAAACGTTGGGTGCAGTGTTTTTCTTGCTACTTTAGTTTTTCTCTTCGTGGAATGAGAGACATCAGGTAAGAGGTAAGTTTTGACGTACGGGTCAGGATCAGCACCGTTTATTCTGAGCTGGAAACAAAATAAAAGGGTTAGAACAATCAGAGCAATGTGTCTGAATGATATTGCTGGGTGGTTTGTAGCAGCTGATGGGCTGCTGACCCAAATGTTTAAGAATTTCACCCAAACCAGTTTCCAAGGCAGTAGCGCTTGCATGAAGTTGGGTAACACTAAAAGGAGGAAAACTGCTTACTAAAAATTACGGAAACTAATTTAAACACTGCTCTCAACACTAATCTCAACCCCAGAACTAACTCTAACCACATGTTTAAAACTAACACTAATATCATAATGGTCATTTTAATGAGCAGTTTTCCTTCTTTCTTCTTTCCCTCCTTTTAGTTTTCTACCATTATATGAAAATACAAAGGTTCTAATGTCAGCCTTCCATAACTAGTCTGTTGTGCCTGTTTAAAACATCCTCGATATGAATTTATTTAGTTTGATTCGACCACCAGCTGGAAGGTTGTGGGTTTGATATCCACCACTTACCAACAGAGTGTGTCAATAGTTAACACACATTGCTACGATCAAATGAAATGAAATGAGATGTCCGGCCTGGTGGCTCAGTTCTAGAGTTAGCTGAAGTTCTTAGATCGAAGCAGGTGACTAGCTAGTCGAAGTGTTAGTAAAGGGCAACACGTGGACTCTTGCCTTAAACTCATAGGTTAAATGGGTTGAACTCAATAAATCTTTCTACTGTAAACAACACACTGGCATAGCTCTAGTAACCTAAAGTAGGCATGAGGTAACCAGACAATTGCTTGTGTTATTCATCTAACATCGTGTGTTGTCTTATGAAGGGATTTAAATGTTATCCCAACCTGAGGTTTAAACATGGGTAACCTCATTGCTTGTCCCACCCTGGGGTTAAAACAGAGAAAACCATATGACTTAACCTCATTCTGACATCTCTACAGGGGATATAAAGGTGAACTCGCCACCCCAATGTCTCACCAAGTTCTTGCAGTGAATGATCATGATATAAAGCGCGTTGTTCTTGTAGTGCAGTGAGATCTTGATCTCCCCTCCCACAGTGAGATCGGGAGACTTGGGAGGAGGCTTCGTTATCTTCTCCTCATCCCGGAGGATCGGGTGGAAGAAGGTGTACACGAGGTCGTGCTGGAAATTCATATAGATCCATTAAAAAAAATAAATAAACTTCAAAAAAAATAAATAAATAAAAAAAAATTAAATTAAATAAAATTTAAAATAGATATTAAATTTTTAAAAAACGTCTAACTTAAAAATTAATTATTAATAAAGTTTAAAGCAAAATAAACTACGGTTCACTTACTGTACACAGAAATATTTAGAAAAAAATAACAAAAATAATGGGTATGGTTGACAACATCACAGCCCTACAAATAGATAAGAATAAGACACGTTGCTTGCACAAACTTTTCGGCTGCGGCTGCAACTGTTTTTTAGTATGTGTATAGTAATTTGTAGGGCTGTAATACAGTTGTATATGTGTGTAACATGGCCCAGGTAGTATTTATATCTAACATTAAGCAAATTAAACTTTATTGTTGAGGGTATGAGAATGCTCCTTTGCCACCCACCATAGATATGGTGCGTTGAGATTTGAAAAGAAACGAAAGATACGAGTTCAACTTGATTTTCCTTCGTTCAGCCACTTGTTTCACTTGTGACCTGCCCACAACCACACTGTCGGAAAAACTGCAGAAAATACCGAAAAAAAATTATTATTTATATTGGTATCACACCCAACTATTTTATTTTGAAGGATTTGGAATTTTGGAACTTTAAAATCAGAAATCTAGACAAACGCAAATACACCATGCCCTGCATGTGTGAAACAACTGGATATTTAAAACCAGCACAAATAGACAGACAATTACAAATAGAACACAATATCTTAATTCTTGAGCCAGTATATTGAAATTGGCCGAACCAAAATTAGCCGAAACAAAAGCTATGTCATGAACTTGTAGATCAGACACACACCTCGGCATCTGGGAGGGGTACACATAGGACAACTTCCTGTGAAGCTCCTCGAATTCGCTGAAAGTCCGGAAGACGTAGCTGTCTTTCGTGGCCGAGTGCTTCTCCCGCGTCACTTTCACACAGAACATCTGCGGATATCGGATTTTTGTGTGATGCAAATTTAAACACAACATTTTATACTGTACTCCCCTTTCCCCCAGCCCCTGGCGAACTTGGTGATATTGAACCTATGTTGCATTAAGGAAATGGGGAATGATGGTTAAAATTTATGATTTTCTTTTTGGTTTAAAACTTCACTAATCCTTAAGTTCGTTTTAGCATGAAATCTGTATATAAGTGGTAATATACTATTAAGCTCTTTACAGTCTCTCACCATTTGTGAGTTTTTCTGTTTACCACAGTAGAGGAATGCTAACTTATGACGAGCCTACAAATAATAATATGAGCTCCACAGCTTAAAACATCAAATGCAACACCAAGGAATATGCATAAAAAACATAAAGCCAGAATAATTTCATCCTAATGAGAAGTTAATGGAAAATTGAATGAGTGCGTTTTGAAACTTCCTTTTAAAATAAAATTATTATATCAGATTTAATGTTTTTTTGCTTAGACCATAACAAGCGCATCACTTTACCACGGTTTCTATAGTACAAACCCTTAACCTTTAAACAATCATTTTAGGGTTAACCATGCATAACCCAACATCCATCTTTAACCCTTTAACTGCCGCTGTCGACTCAAGTCGACAGCGCCGAAAATTGCATAACTGGAAAAGTATACGGCCGATTTTGATCAGTGAGGTGGCGCTGGAGAGCTGAATAATTTCTGCGTTTACCAATATAAGATGATATATAGGTTTGCATTTGAAATTTTTTAGTTATTTGAGTTTAAAAAATGTATACATATATGTGT
>CH000083.1:25452-42746 GCA_000149265.1 Ciona savignyi | reverse complement strand
CACCCCCACAAGCCCCCCCCCCCCTACAAGTACCCCCCCCACCCACCTGTCGGATATGCTCGCTGGCTTCACCCGGTCGATACAAATCACCGGCTTCTTGCGATAAGTTGATTTGGCGAGGGTAATCCCCAATTCTGCCCCAGGGTCTTTTGATACCTCTACCAAGAGGGGGCCTGAAGCGTTCGCTACTGCATCTAGAATAGTGGGTTTGTGGGGTTACGTGATAAATCATGTTACGGGTGCGGCATATCTTACCCCCAACCAACTTCTCCCATCATAACCTGCGACAACTCAACTCTCCCAACCCAATCACCCCCCATAACTGACACCCACCACAACCTACCTACCCACCCCCCACAACCTACGCCCCCCAGAAAACCAACCCCTTCAACCCATCCACCCCCTAATAAACCCACACAACCCACCCACCCCCCAAAACCTACCCACAACCCACCCATCCACCAAAACGCACACAACCTACACACCACCCAAAATCTACCCACAACCCAAAATGCAAATGACCCCCCCCCACTCACCCATGACAGAAACATCGTACTCGATAGTAAGTACCGCCTCCTCCCCACATCCCTGCAGCTCCGCGATGGCCTCCGGGAGGGTGGAACTGATGAGAGGAGTGGATCCGACCGACACAATTCGATCTCCCGTCTTCAATGTTCCTTCTCTGGATGGAAGAGATCGAATCAATCAATGTTGTGTGGTTTAAGCAATGTCTATACTGGGACTGAGTGAGGTGTGCTTGGGCATAATGGGATTATGAAGTCTATACTATACTGGGTGCCTGGGTGCGTTCTCACGCCTGTGACAGGGTAATAAATAACTCGATTCATATTTGATGCAAATTTTCCGATGTCTATTTAAAGAATGGTGCAACTTGAAAAGTATGACAGGCTAAGAGCTAGGTGAGGTGTAATATCACCTAGAAACCCCTGGCACATCTACCAATACCACGGCTATTATACACTGAAATTGTGCTAGAAAGGACTTTTAAACTAAAAAGTAATATTGAAACCAGACCAACATACATATTCACCAGCGCAGCAGCGCTCATGCAATTTTGCATTTGGCAGCTCTGGCAAAAACCATGTACGCAGATGGTTTGAATAGGGAAATAAACAATAAACAGAATAATATTAAAAAAAGTTGAGAAAATATAAAAGTCTCACTTTGCTGCGGGTGAGTCTGGTCGGATATGCGTCACCACTAGAGGTCGTGATCTACAGTGTTGCCCATGGTTACCACCGCGCAGAACGAAGCCAAACGAGTCGTTTTCCTTGCGCAGGAATATCTCGGTCGTTTTCTGGATGATTGAGGTGGTCTGCACCGCTGGGGGTCATTTGCATAATTATTATTGGTGGAGGGTCATTTCAGGTTACCAGAGCTATTGCCGTGTGTTGTATATAATAGATATGCTTCTTTAATTTGGTAGAACCCATTAATCCGCTGGATTCAGGCAATGTCCGTAAAGTGCCTTGTCCAAGAACACATGTGACCAGCTAACAGACCCTATAATAATGTGCTCCCATCTCAACCATATAAAATAAACTGGAATATTTCATCTAAAAGTCAGAACTCCTGACCAGGCATAAAACCAGTAAATATCCAACTTAACAGTTCATTTAAAATAATGCAGAGAAAATAAAAATGCTTGTTTTTTACACTTACAATAAACCAACTCATAAAAAAAGAAAAAAATATCGAAATCCTAAAAAATACCCGTGAAAGCTCACTTGTAGGAGGTAGAAGGTATTCTATTTCGAGGCAAACTCTCTCGCTGATATTTTTCAACAAACTGATAATTTCCCCGTGTTTGAGCTTGGTGGATCGAATCCCGTTAACTGAGGTGATTGTGTCGCCAACTTGTAGTTGGTCACTCCTTTGTGGGGGGTAATGGGGGTGAAACAATGGAAGACATTTTTTTTTGAGACGGTTTGGTTAATTTAAGTTGGTTGGGATAACAATTTTAATGAAATTTAATGAAACATCACAATCCCATATTCCCATAAACAGACCTGTCCCCATAAACCTAATGGTTCCCTTATTAAAGGTGGTAACAACAATTCTTTAATGTATTGTTTCTTAAATGGTGCGCCGCAGGGGTTAGCTAGGTTCGCCACACTTGCATTGCGTAAATTTATGACAAAAGGTGCATAGATCATAAACTACTAAACTGTTAGTGTCTAGTTCGTTCTTTTCCATTGTAACGTTTTGAGTATTTAGCATATTGTTTTGACTTCCCATGCAAGGTGCACACGTTCGGGTTCATAATTGGTCTTGTGTACGCTACGAGTTCATAAAGATTGAGAACCACTGCTTTAATGTGTGGGATTTGAACTCATGATCTCATGATTTATACAACCAAATGATTCACCAACTAAGCTATCGTGACTCTAAAACCAGAAGTGGTTTTCAAGCCATTCCACCTAGCGTAACACTAAACAAAAACCATGGCAGAAAGACAGGCAATTAGAATAGGATAGGATATTCATGTTTATCCACGTGAATGGAAAACCAAGGTGGTTAACACACGGGCAGTCGTCAGATCACCTCGTGCCCACTGTCGGGTTACCGGAGCTATTACTGTGTGTTGTGTATGATAGACATGTTTCTTCAATTTGGTAGAACTCATTAATCTGCTGGGTTCAGGCACGTCTGTAAAGTGCCTTGCCAAAGGACACAACCGACTAGCTACCGATCAGTTTCATACCTGCAACCTTTAGATTGAAAGGCGACTCACCCAACCGCTAGGCTAACCGGCCGGACCATAATAATAGCTCAACAAAGTGCTACTCATTAGCCCCACCTTGCAGCAATACCGGATGCACGTAGATTGGACACACGAGGTCTCCCCTCCTTATCGGCGCCTCCAGAGACAGTGAGCCCGAGGGGAATTCCCTCAACTTTAACGAGATTAACAACAGCCTCCCCCCTTTCTTCCTCTGTGGAGTGATTGGTTACATTGGGTGACTGGGCGCGTTTAAACAAATACAAAAACTGACAAAAAAGTCATTTTTAACAAATATATATAATCAAATTAACAAATTCACCTCAAAAATAATTTTTTCGAATTTTGTAACAAATAAACAAATACCAAAATGGACAAAAAAGTCATTTTTTACAAATAAATATTGACAAATTCCCCAAAAAACTAATTTTGTCGGATTTTGTAACAAATAAAAACAGTTTTCATGGTTGTTACAAAATTTGACAAAACAGCACAAATAAACAAGATTTAGCAATTCCTTATCTAGTTGTTTATTAACATGACCCGTGGGGTTACGCATGCTTGGGGCTTGATCAGCAGCACTCCCCCACTAAGCCCCGGAGATTATATATCATTAAAATAAACCTTTTGCAAATATTAAAAAGTTTTTTTGCCATTGGTGCACACAGTTAATCATTTAATAAATATGAATGTTGGTGTGGTGAAGTTTGATTTTCAGTTCAAACTATTATGTTCAAGTAATCTTAAGCCAAACTAGAAAGAAAGATCCTTTTTCCGTGTACTTTTTTATTCCTTTTTTTTAGTAAATTTAGATCGAAATTAGGGGTGCCATGGGTCAAATGTGCACACTGCTAGCCCCACTAATTCTATATCCTTCACTCCTTCAGTCAGGAATGCAAAAGTGAATCTTTATGTTAAAATAGAATTCGGTTGACAGTTTACAAAAAAATAAAATAATTTAATAAACTACATAATCCCTGGCAACTGATACCCCTGGTGCAATAAATAATTCAAACAAAGTGTTGGGGGTTGCAACATTTAAGTGACACGGATATATGACGGTGTGGATTATCTTGGAGACATGGAAGTACAATCCAGGAGATCAATTTAAACAACAAGATATTCAGGAAAATAAGATAATTGGAAAATAGAAACGGATATAATCCAACCGATTTTACCTTGGTATAACAATAAAACAATAATATTAATAAGCATTAATAATATTAAGCATAATACTTAAAATTGTTAGATGTTTATAAGTAAAAACAAATTTAATAAAACAATTTTTTAATTAAAGTTTCGACAAAAAACAGATTCAATAAAACTGAAAAACAGATTTAATAAAACAAAAACATTCAATAAAACAATTTTTCAATTTAAGTTTGAAAAAAAATGTTTTAGAAAAATTAAAAAAACGTTGATTTGTAATTATTTATAGGATTTCTATGTTGTACCTGGTATTTCCTCGACTCTAGCCGGGACCACCTGCAAATCCTCATCTGTGATTGGTCCATGGTTGCGGCCTGTAATAATGGAATGATTGTGATGTTATAATGACATATAATGGTGAGAGTTTTACAAACTTCTTGCCTGCCCAGGTGTGAAAACATCTGAATAAGCGGTTACACTGCACACAAACTTTATTCTGGCAAAGACCATAATGATATACATGAGGATAGTCATTTCTATACTTGTGGATGGGAAAATAACGTTTAATAATTTATCTATGGTTATCATCGGATTTTTCATGCCCACAGTCCACCTATGTTGCTGTTCTGTAAATGATTCGTTCCTACCATAATGGATGGGCAATACACAATAAATAAATATTTATATCTCATTATAAAATAACATTGAAGGATTTATCCACTGAAATCGTAGAATTATTCCTGCAAAAAGTCCACCTATGTCAAGTTGTTGTTTTGTAAATGAGTCATTCCTACCAGGATGGGTTAATACAATACATATCCAATATATTCACAGTTATTATTGGATTATTCAGATAGAAAGGATAGAAACCCTGTGTGCCCTAGAATTTACCACCATTATTATCATACCACTCATGCCCAGTGGTCCAATTGGCAGACCTATTACCACAACTGCGTGTTAAAACACAACTTTATTTAAATCATGATAACCAAGGTTGGTCAACCTTAGTTCAGTTTTTGTTTCCACAATGAAAATACGAAGCAGGACCTTTGATAATATTTCGGAAAACGGAAAAAAACGGAAAATGACAGTCGTTAAAACATGTTTAAAATTCATGTGCTCAAAAAACTAGAATTCATATATTTAATATTTGCATTTCCATCCACAAAGCCAGTGATAATTTCGAAAACATAACAAAAAAATGAAATAGAATGTTTCAGGGTAATCTACATAATATGCATTGTGCTGTCACAAAATAATCAAACAAAATGGTCACTGTGTAAAAATCATGTTGTGAAAGGAAAATGAATTATTCCTACAAATATCAACAAGGAAAATATATATAAGATTATGTTAAGTATATAATGGTCATCATGGACAGAAAATCATATAATACTTTCTGATCGATTTAGTTAGTCTAAAACAATCGCTTTAGTTTTTAACTTCCAGCCCACCCAACAGAATATACAACGTAGTAATTAGGGCTTACCGCTACAAAACAAATCCTTCTTTTGATTTGCACCATCTCTGTCATAATTAGCATTATGACCACATAACAAAGACATTACAACCAATAAATGCTGGCAGCCTATGCAATACAATATGTGGGTGGTTATCCATCCATAGACCATAAGTATTCATTTAAACAAAATTAAGTTTTCTAATGCTTTCCCAACTACCCTTATGCTAGTCTACGACGCATTATCGTTTATTTGATCACATCTTATTTTTTGCTCCTTTTTAATGAAGAAAAGATTATTTTTTAATTTAGCATTTTACAATTTCAGTTTTACAGAACACAATTGCAGGTGACTTTGCCATATTTAACGTCTTTGTCCTGCCTTTTTCTGTTGTTAGTTTATAAATTAATATTAGTCTAGTTGCTTTAATATTCTAATAAAGCAGCAAACACAGATTGCATCCCACTGCACCCTACACCTTATGGTGCAATGTGGACAATCAAGCTTCAGCCAAGTTAACAAAGCTGTTCTTGTTCCTACGTCTGCAGGAATTTTGATCGTATCACCAACCTTGCACAGCAGTTATGTTAATTTTACCTGGCTATGGTTGGTGGTTGGATAGAAACAAATAAGATACATTGGACACATCGTATCTTGGGTGCAGCAATTCATGTAATCTTGGGATTTAAGTTAATTTAGTCAAATAAAAAGCTTTTGTGGCAGAAACAGTATTACTGGATAAATAAATTGTATACAATATATAGTATAAAACCTGCTATAGTTTAGTTTATTTTTAGCATAGTTTAAACCCCATTATTACAATTGAAGATGGTTGATATTAAATTTCAAAAAAATGAAAACTGGGAAACCAGGTAAAATGTCAAAATAACTGTTAAATAGAGACAGTATACATGAAAGAGCAAGATGTGGTTGTTAAACCTGCGAAAGTGCTAAGTTTTGCGCAACTATTTGCAATGAACCTTTAGCAGTACCTGTATTTCTATAAGCAGTACCCATATTGTAATGTATTGTAGTAAAGTGCAATTATGGTTTAAACATATATTTAAAACTAACTTTCAAAGTTTAATTAATTTATGTCCAATACCATTGTTTAAAGTGTTAAGTTAATGATGATGTTTGTAATAGTTCAACCCGACATGTAAATGGCTTCCACATCAATCGGACGTTCCATTATCACCAAACAGACGAATGCATTAGCGCATAATTCCCATTATCACGTCATCCCGCAGGCTATCTGTATGAACTTATGACCTCATAATCGCTGTTAGTAAACAATCGCGTTCGCTCTATTTTCAACACCGGATGTGGAGCGCGATTAAAGCGCCAATAGCGGAAGTAATTGGCCGTCATTCAAATGACACAATTATTCGATTAAAGACGCGAAAATACGCGATAACTTATTTTCATTAAAGGCCATGTTTTAAGTATTTTTAAATATTTTAAGTATTTTTTGAAATATTTTAAGTATTTTTTTAAAGTATTTTAAGTATTTTCACGAATATTTATTACAAAACCTAATTCCGATTTGTTTTTATAATAATTGTCATTTAATAAAAAGACCACGAATACAACAAGCATTCGTGTTAAATGATATTCAAGAGTTGAAAATTGCGTTAATTTAAAAATGTTTTTTTCCATTCCCACCGCCATTTACTCAGCGCTGCAGTCCATATAAGGCATGGTAGGCGCGATCGAAGCAATAGCGTGCAGTAGAAGTTACGACGCGAATCGCCTTTCATCTTGGGGGTTAGTGAGGGCGGCTGATAATATTCGGGCGAATCTTTCGTGTGAAAACGACGGTGGGAATAATTATTATGTAAAACAACTATATGCGGATTTATTTCAATTGTGTAAAACAACTATACACGGATTTATTTCAGTTGTGAAAAACAACTATATACGGATTTATTTCAGTTGTGTAAAACAACTATATGCGGATTTATTTCAGTTGTGTAAAACAACTATATACGGATTTATTTCAATTGTGTAAAACAACTATATACGGATTTATTTCAATTGTGTAAAACAACTATATGCGGATTTATTTCAGTTGTGTAAAACAACTATATACGGATTTATTTCAATTGTGTAAAACAACTATATACGGATTTATTTCAATTGTGTAAAACAACTATATACGGATTTATTTCAATTGTGTAAAACAACTATATGCGGATTTATTTCAGTTGTGTAAAACAACTATATGCGGATTTATTTCAATTGTGTAAAACAACTATATGCGGATTTATTTCAGTTGTGTAAAACAACTATATGCGGATTTATTTCAGTTGTGTAAAACAACTATATGCGGATTTATTTCAATTGTGTAAAACAACTATATGCGGATTTATTTCAGTTGTGTAAAACAACTATATGCGGATTTATTTCAGTTGTGTAAAACAACTATATGCGGATTTATTTCAGTTGTGTAAAACAACTATATGCGGATTTATTTCAATTGTGTAAAACAACTATATGCGGATTTATTTCAGTTGTGTAAAACAACTATATACCAATTTATTTCAATTATTCGTTGTATTATTAGCTAAAACAGCTTTTTTAACTGGAATGTTAAACTTTACAACGATTCGACGCTACTGCGGTTAAAACATGGCGTGTAATTTAAAATATTGACCTGGTGCCAAATATTGTAGTTGTTCCAGTTTTGCACGTGAAATAAGTCTTCCTTCTGTTTTAATATAAAGTATATAACCAAAAATAGGATTGCCATTATTGTGTGATAACAGTCGGTTAGGTATTTTATTTGTGGGTAAATAATTATTTAGGCGAATTTTTGTCTGGTATTGGGTGATAATGCTAAAAAATATATGTTAATAATTTAACTGTGCTGTATAGTTTATACTACAGATTATATGCATTTATAATTGCAATGCATATAAATTAAAGGTAAATATCTACTATGTAAAATCTGATTGCGAAACCCAAACGCTTTCTACACGCCATAGATGGTGTTCTAAATACGAACACGGAAGACAAGATTTAAGCAATTACCGCTACGTAATTAACCACATTATTGTACGTCACACATCGCTTTGTTACGTAACAAGCCATCTCTGTGACTTCAAATAAAGATTCTGTTGTTTTTTACTTGAATGAAACATTTAATTGAATGGTTTAATTCAAACTAGATAATTCTAGTTGTCTAATTACACTAATTAGAGCGAAATACCGGTCATTTAATTGTAATCTAACTTGTAAAATGTGTTTATGCTATAATTTTAATTCTAATATAATTTCCGAGTTTTTCCGAAAATGCTACTTTGTCCAACGGCGATTTTAGCAAGTTATACAGGAATTTTCCTCGTGCAGGGAAAACTAGTTGAATTATTTCGTTTTTCGTTAACAAATAATGTAAACTGAGACGCGTGAAAATAACCCGTTTCAACAAACAAACAAAAAATGAAATTAAAACGAACATTTGTTAAAACACGTCATTAATATGTACACAAATATAAAATACTCGTGTATATACCTACGAATAATTAAAAGCAATGGATAAATGTCGTAGTGTTTGCTTTATATTCCAAATATATTTCACTATGATTTAAATCCGCAGTATTTTATTCAAATGAAATTTGCGTGCTGGGTTTTATGGCAGTATTAAATACTGATATGACAACACATCTTAATATATTACACGTATCTATGCGTTTTATACCGATATGGTATCTTTGGTTAAGTATGGATAAATATGCCAAAAATAACAAAGAAATTTGAATCGTTTCATATTTAATGAATGAATTTTTGGTGAAAGCTTAAAAGCCAGATATATCAACCAAATAATGACTGATAATGATCCAACATTCTTACGATGCATTTTACTTCGGATTTTGTCGCCAAAAACCTGAAAAACGTCGAATAGCAGACAGCGTAAGATATGGGTCATAGGAAACCCATCGCGTCGATGGAGCGGCGAGATGTAATGGCGGGACAACGCTAAAGGGACGGAAAGCGGGAAGGGGGAAACTGCCCATGAAAAACTTTTTTGCTTTTGGGGAAACTGCTTTAGGAAACTGCTCACCAAAACCATCGAAATTAATTTTAGCCCTTTCCAAAACACTAATTTCAACCCCAGAACTAACTCTGACCCTATGTTTAAAACTAACTCTAATTCCCTAATCTTTATTTTAGTGAGCAGTTTCCCTCCTTCCCACTTTTCCTCCTTTTAGTTTTCCCCTGATGGCGGAACTTCAGACACCGGTGATTTATAACAAAACTTGGATTCGCGTGGATTTGTGTAATCACATGGTGCTAGGGGGTTCGAGGGAAGTAATGAGGGGTTGTTGTTGTTTTTGAGGGAAATAAACTACACACCTAAGAAAAATGAGCTTGTAATTGACGTGTGGCAACCATAACAAATAATCTATTTTCTATTGGAATAATGCATTGACGATACGATACTGTTTGTAGTGGCAAAGTTTAAATTTCTTATAAATACATGTGCTTAGATTTTCTGCAACTACTTATATAACCAACTAAATCATTATCCCAAAATCGTTGAATGTAAAGCATTTAAACCAATAAACAGTTTTCGATCGAGACAATTTAAAAAACACTTTGAGATAAATGGACGGAGTTCTTGGATTTGACATCAAAACAACTGATATGTGCGGTGGCGCAGGTGTGGAGATGTCCACCACATATTTGTTTATAAGATCTGTTCCACGCTACATGGGTGCGTGACGGGAAGGTATGTTTACCTCTTGGGAGTATGACCCAGTGATGGATAACGAATAAAATTGAAAAAAGGACAAAAATTGACAAAAACGCACGGTGGTATTATGGTACGGGAAGCTATTATATACGGCGTGTTTGACGGTGCGAGACCACAAGATTGGCGAATGGTTAACGCGACCGATACATATACCGAACCTTATAATAAAAAACAGTCCCAGTGACGAACCCATCATGGGTTCGAAACTTTGATCAATAAAAAGAAAAAAAATAAGCAATTTCATTGCTTTACAAAACAATATTTAATCTTAAAACCCGTCAATAACCACTTAGCCACTATTATAAAAAAAATCCAAGATTTTTCGTTATTTATAAAAAAATCCGAGATTTTTTCGAGAGTATCGCATAGCGGTGGATTATAATGCGTTCAATCACAGTTCGTGCCAAACCTGTGCCAGGACGGAAAGCTTAAACAACCAGCTACAAAACAACGATTAAATCTGACGGGTATTGAACCACAAGCAAGGTATAATCCCCCGGTAATCCGACTAGCACCGGGCGATGTTATTATTGGATCAACTGCGCATATTAATCTTGAGTTTTCGGGGCTGAGTTACAACGATAATGGGCAAAGAATGCAAATGGAAAGGCACGATTGGAGATAACATACCGGGCTCGTTAAAAGATAAAATACCGCCTGATGACGTGTTCCTTACAAGTGCGGAGAAATGGATGAACAAAACCGAAGAATAAAAGTAGACGCTCAAGTTTGGTTATATTTTATATGAAGTTTTCGACTTTTTTTATACATTTTTTCATTATTATTTGATACATCTTTTCATTATTATTTGATATATCTTTTCATTATTATTTGATACATCTTTTCATTATTATTTGATATATCGTTTTAAGTTTTATTAGATACATCTTTTCATTTCATAAATAACGTTGGATTTAAATGACATTTATGCAATCGGCATAGTAAGAAATATATTTGTAATTTCATATCCCCATTATACAAAGGTGTATAAAAAAAGTTAGTCGATTACTATTAAAAGACCATTATTAATACTACGCTATTGGAAAATAAACGGGAAAATGGCAAAACGATGTTAATAGACCCCAAAATACTGGGTGCCTCTAAATACTACAGGATCGCTTGGATCGCTTGGATCACTCACATTGCTATGAAAAGTAATTCTAACCCTTTACCAAACACTAATCTCAACCCCAGAACTAACTTTAACCCCAACCCTAACATTAATATCATGGCTTTTGCAATCACTAAGTATAGTAAGCGATTCTTCACATTACCCAGCTGGACATCGAAGCGCTAAGCTGCGTGACAGGATTAAAGAACCGAGGATTGACATTCCAACCCGGGTGTGCGTCAATCAGCTGTGCGGACGATACCACGGACGTCTATCCTACAACGTGGTATGTCCGTGTCCAGCTGTCGGGGGGGGGGAATACTAAAAGGAGGAAAACTGCTCACCAAAACTATGGAAATTAATTTTAACCCTTCATTAAACACCAATCTCAACCACAGAACTAACCATAACTCCAACCTCATGTTTCAAACTAACCCCAATTCCTTAATATTCATTTTAGAGTACAGTTTCCCTCCTTCCCGCTTTCCCGCTTTCCCTCCTTTTAGTTTACCCGCTGTTGGGTGGTTAATGCGCCGTTTGGTGGAAGGCGAAAATAATGATATTAATTAAATAAAAATAATCTTCTATGAATATATTTTAACGTTTAATAAGAATTCACGAATTTCGGTACGTTAAACTCAATCGTTTATAGAGTAAGTTTGTTTGATATTTGCGTTATTTTTTCCATCAATAATGGATGGAGATAAGCGAGATTGTTTATGCAAATTGTCACCGGCATCATTCAATGTACAATTCAATTATTTCAACCACTAAAGCAATTTGTAAATGTGAGAATTATTGATTTTGACGATAATATAGGAATATGATATTGTACAGTTTATAGGTCTATAATAACTATGTGCTTTATAGGATGGTTTATATGTTTTATCCCAATAAATGGGAAATTAACTCACGTCCACCGTCGGGCTACTGGAGCTATAGCAGTGTGTTATGTGTGATTCACACATTTCTTTAATTTGGTGGAATCCATTAATCCACGGGGTTCATGTCCGCTAGCAACCTTGTGTAAGAAAACTGTGTAGCAAGAAGCAGGTTTCGATACCACAATCCTTCGACTGCCGACCGAACCCACTCATACCTCTTTGTAGCGATGATTCGCTACTCCATTTCTTCCCAGCTAATACTGCGTGTTCGGCATCTGTAAACTGGTGACTGTGCAGTTGGTGGCTTCGTTTCAAAGAACCAGTCTTCAGCACACTGAGACGTTCTTTCAGAGTCAGCTTCCCATGCAAGTCAGCATTTGATTTGCGGGTCTGGCTCTTGCTGTGGTTACTTCCCATTATAATACCAAGACAGTTACAACTTAACCACAACCATTCAGGAACAGGCGATACTGTTTCTACCTAACTGTGATGGCGGGAAATAATAAATACCTCATAAAATAACAACTCAGTAAACGAAAAAGGTTGCAACCAACTGGTATAAACAGATCGATTTTTACGCTAAACACGCATCTAATGCCTCTCTTCACTTTATTCCAACCACTGCTGTTTTATAAGTGACTGACAACATATTATTTCCATCCCAACCTTTCGTCGAATGCCAAATCTGAAAATAAAACCTAGTGCTCACAACCTCAACAATAGCCATCAGGGTAACTATTATTTGCGCATACTTTGAGTCGGTTTATTATTTGCATAACTCCTCCCCCCACATAACTTTGAAACTGGCGGCCACTACCTACCACACACCTCTACACTGAATACGCAGATTTTAATTAAATTTCGCCCATCCCTATGTAACGCTTCCACTGTACATAGGCAATGATGCTATCGCTACACACGAATATGTTTCAAATACACACAATACCTTGCGTGAGCCGAAGTTGTGATATACTTCTACACAAGGTCTTATACACCACGATATTTAATTATTATAACTAAACACACCCATATACGATATTATGATAAGTTTTTTTTAATTAAATACAACAAAATATAAATTCTTACCATTAACGCTTAAGTTTTTTTAACTGAAAATACCTTTACACAAAACATATAACGATTCGTTTTTATATAATAACCACCACGAGAATACCTAACCACCAACAAGCCCTAACATTCCGATTTAAACCTGGCTAACCGATTCAAGTTACGCTGCGTGGAAGCATCAATAGAAACCCGATTTCCCCAAATATACGGGGTGAAATGAAGTGTTTATACGACAGAAACTAGCTAACATTATACGTTGCGTGTTTGTCGGTCGTTCTACCAGAAGAATTTAAAACAAAATAAAAATTAAACTTTTTTTAAATTAAACTGTGCAAATAATTAATATTAAACAAACATCTGAATATTATCCAAATAAAGAATTTAAATTTCAGCTTAAAACTCGTCGAATCGCCACATCCACAGTCACGCAACCGCTGCCACACATCAGCTGTGGTGGTCAGATGTTAATCCCACTGTCGAGAAGTTCACCTGGTTATAACCAACCCGCATTTTTTCCCCTCGCCCTAATTCGTTAAACCGCGTATCAATCACCCGGCACGGTGGCTCGTTAGATCCGATGCGAGAAAGGTTTCAGGTGACGAGATAGAAATATAAGATGTTTCAACCGTCACGGGTCACACGGGGTCAAGTTTGTTGTATCTGCGTGTGTGTTGCTTGCGCTATGTGCACGTAGCGTGCATGGGTAGCAACATGACGCCATACATGGTAAGGAACGATACATGACACAACAAATGCGTTGTGGAATCGAAATAATCACAAGAGCAAGAATAGTTGGTGTTACGGCACGCGGTAATGAAATTGACTCACTTGTCTTCGTTCTAATTTATTAAGCGGTTACTAAACCAAAAAAGAAAAATTAACGTAAATGATAAGCCATAAACACAAACAATATTACACACCTTTACATTACCACGTCCGTTCCTTAATATTTAATTTAGTCCCAATTTCCTAGTATGTTTCCTTATTAACCAAGGAGGATAACAGGCTGCTCTCTGATTGCAGCGTACATAAAACGAATTCAAAATGCAAAAACGTAAACTAAGACTTAAGGACAACTTATAGAAATAAAAGGTGACAAAATAAGTGAACCATAAAAACGCAACTGCATTGGTGCAGTTAAAGTTGGTGTTCTTATTCGAAGTTTGGTTTTCAGAATTATTCTAAAATCATTAATTTCCGAACTGCTCTGAATAGGACGCAAATAGCAAATATTTCCAATTCGTATCAAATTCGAATCTTCATTGTAAAATGCACGTCTCAACATTGGTAGAAACTACGGAGGGAGTATTAGAAATCGTGAAAATAGAAATACTGAAATTCACACCAATTCCTAACCTAACGGTGTTGAGTTTAATCTACTGGGATGCGAATATGTTTAACAATCAACACTTTGCACTAGAGGCAATGCGGTTTAAGAAGGTTTCAGCAAAATCGCATCCTATGCATTTCAATATTTGAGAATTTATGCGGTTAAATACAGCGCGTTGACATCTATACTTTATGTTCGTTCAGTTTCAATCTGTCTTAATTTCAAGTTTTTTCACTATCGGTTTCTGTTTTAAAACCATATTGGGCTCGTTGCTAATACTGTCTTTTTTGTATATAAACCGATGTATCGTTCGCGTCAACTATTCAGCCACACAACCAACCTTACACGAAAACTAATTTTCCACTTACCGTCCTGCCGACATAAAAACCACCTGTGTGGATACCACATTGATAATACCACCTATGCGGATACCACATTGATAAAACCAACTATGCAGATACCACATTGATGATACCACCTATGCAGATACCACATTGACGATACCACCAGTGTGGATACCAAATTGACGATACCAACAGTGTGGATACCACATCGATGATACCAACAGTGTGGATACCACATCGATAACAATTATCTCAGCCAGGATACTCAGGTAATTATATGTGACTCGTAACTACCTGTGGTGGGACTAGACGTTCCAGGAAACGGTTGTTGAGCGTCGTTTGATTTGGGCAAGTGGATGATTATAGGACAAACCAAACTACAACGACATAATTTAACAATCACGACGTTTTTGAATTCACTTAGGGCGGGAAAGAAAAAAGGAACTAAGCAAAACAAAAATAGTGCGGTTAAAAACGTGAAATAACTTCATGCGTATGATGGATCAAAGTAAATAGCGAATACTCGAGTCGTTATCTGTAATAGCGCTATCCAAACAGCTGTTTCAAAAATTTAACAAAAAAAAACATTTAATCTTTCAGGTAAATATTTAAGCAAATAAAAGGAAACGAATTTGGTTCAAAGCCTCGCCTATTTCGCAACCGAACGTCGGAAATTATGAATGTTTAAAAATACTTACTGTTAAAATAGAATCAAATAAATAATAATTTTTACCACTAACACCATCGTTATAAACAAGGTATTTCATAACCAACATTATACTGCATAGCATATATAAATATATACATACACAGATATTAAAATCAAATAATAGATAAACCTTCAGATCAAACACCGCATACAACCTACTACTGCGCAGAACTTGGCGTTTATTATTACAACGTGACCCGGTACGGAATTGTATATTTGTTTAACCTCGTAATACAGGTTGTTTAATAATGACTGATACAGTGTAGCGATATTTAAGGGTCTTCATAATTCTATATTTCCTTGGAAATGCTAGTCGCGTATCATACCATATACCTTTGCTGCCTTTTTATACATATTATAGGTTTTCTAATATTCTATTTCATACCAAACAAAAATGTCTACGTTTACTCGTTTTACTGCCAAGTAGAAATGCTAGGTTAACAGCTTCAAACCAGAACTGCACGCTGACGACCTGACTTCAGTTATGCATCGGTCTTAACAGTTTGACAGATTCGACCGTCGCTATCTTTTCAACACTTCACAAGATTTACTGTCCCTGATTTATCTTAAGCCCCAAGAAATGCATTCGGTCTATAGATTGCTTTGAAATGTGATTGACTGTCAGAACTGTAGGGAAACGCCGTAGAAGACCACACATAGGTAGAATCTTAAGATAAATAACGATTTCCTGACTTAGCGCGAAAAACGATGGTGTAAATATTATTAGTGAAGATAAGTTTCGTTGAAGCTGTAATAACATAATCTGCAACAACTGTTCTAAAAAATACTAACGCAAAGCCAGCTATATTAGTTTCAATTGAAATCTACCAAAAGTAACAGAAATACTCAACAACCAAAAGATTGATATATCTCAAATAAACCGCTGCTATAAAACGGTAACGAACTCCAAAGCCGCATGAATAAAGCATACACGGCTCAGCGGATTTATAAGCCGCGTCGGCCATTGAACAGTGGTGAAGCTAATACAACACGTCCATACCCCAATCGCACTTGAGATAATAGATATCACTGGGCCCAACAACACTTGACAGGCGGTCCATCTGGCAATGGAATGTTGTTTTGTTTGAAGAGATTTGTTTGTACTTTTGTGTTAATGCTGATATTTGTGTTTATTTTATATTTAGCGAAAAAATCAACGCACGGGCAATAGTCCTGTTACTTTTAAGAATGTTGAAATAAGGGCATAGGCTTTTATATAACAGATTCAAAACTGTAAAAAAAAAAAAAATTACGTTTCGGTTTTCCGTTATAAAATTATTTTGACGTTTTTCTTAATTAAATCGTACATTATTTCTTGTCAACATAAACAAGCACGAAATATCGCGACAATACGAAAATATCGCGACATTATTT
Organism: Ciona savignyi; assembly: GCA_000149265.1. Classification (NCBI taxonomy): domain Eukaryota; kingdom Metazoa; phylum Chordata; class Ascidiacea; order Phlebobranchia; family Cionidae; genus Ciona; species Ciona savignyi. The sequence continues at coordinate 25,818 of CH000083.1, read as the reverse complement.
AGTTTAGTTTATTCATTTTTTGCCCCAGTTTTTAAAAATGGCAAACGAATATAATCACGATACAGAAAAGTGAAAAGACGGCAAAACGTTATTTGAAAATTATTTGAAAAATAAATTGAATTGAATTGAAAATTGACATCTCGCGTCCAAGCGTTCGCACCAATAGTGCTATGTACACAGGAAACGGATGTAACAACACGGCGGCTTCCGCGAGTCGATAGAAACATGTGTTGGACAACATTCTGTCTGTGATATCGTATGTCAGTGGTTTTGGAACGACCCTAAAACAAAACAAATAACGGAACCCCTGTGGAGCCCATGGAGCGCTTAAATCGCTTGGATCGCTTACTATACTTCGTAATTACA